>JZKD02S1022286.1:750155-764427 GCA_000966675.3 Picea glauca | reverse complement strand
GCATCTAAGGACATTTGGATGCATAGCATATGCTCACATACCTTCCGAATTAAGGAAGAAACTTGATGATAAAAGTGAGAAATGTATTTTCACTGGATATAGTGAAACATCTAAATCTTATAGGCTTTACAATCCAATCACCAAGAAATTAATTCTCAGCAGAGATGTAAAATTTCTCGAAAATCAATTCTGGAATGATTCAGAAAATCAACAAATGGACAGTCAAAATCCATTGCTACCAAGTTCTGAAAACACAGAAAATTCAGAACAACAAGTACCTCAAAATATTCTTCCAAGATTACAAGTACAAAGACAACCTGAACACTCATAGGATAACTCAACTTCCAGCAGAGATTCATTCTCTGAACCACAGAATCAGAGAACTCGAAGTTTGAGAGAAATCCATCAGCAGTTGGATGACTTTGAGCAACACAATCTTTTTTCTTTAATGTCATGTCAACCTACATCCTTTAAGGAAGAAGCTAAGGAGCCACATTGGGTTCAAGCCATGAACCAAGAAATTGACTCCATTGAGAAGAACAAGACATGGGATCTTGTTGATCTTCCAAGACAAAAGAAGAGTATTGGTGTCAAGTGGGTTTACAAAACTAAACTCAGTGAAAAAGGGCAGATTGAAAAACACAAGGCAAGACTTGTTGCCAAAGGATTCTCACAACAACCAGGTACTGATTATGGTGAAACTTTATCTCCAGTAGCAAGATTAGACACTGTAAGAACTCTATTGGCCATAGCAGCACAACACAAATAGCAAGTATACCAAATGGATGTCAAGTCAGCATTCCTGAATGGTTTCTTAGAAGAAGAAGTTTATGTTGATCAACCACCTGGATTTGAAGTCCAAGAGCATCCAACCAAAGTATATCGGTTGAAGAAATCCCTGTATGGCTTAAAGCAAGCTCCAAGAGCTTGGTACAGTAGAATTGACACTTATCTGATCAAAAGTGGTTTCAACAGAAGTCAAAATGAGCCAACTCTTTACACCAAAACAGATCAACACGGTAAAATTTTGATTGTATGTTTATATGTTGATGACATGATCTAYACAGGAAATCTTGAGTTAACAAATTTTAAACATGCCATGCAATCTGAGTTTGAGATGACAGATCTTGGCATAATGAAATATTTTTTAGGGATTGAGGTTAATCAATCAGCCAAAGGCATTTTTGTCTGTCAGCAAAAGTATGCAGCAGACATCATCAAAAGATTTCGCATGGAAGGATGCAATCCAGCAGAAACCCCCATACCATTAGGCACAAAACTGAACAAGAATGGTGAAGGTCATACAGTGGACTCTACCCTGTACAAAAGTTTAGTAGGCAGTTTGTTGTATCTTACAACAACTAGGCCTGACATTATGTATGCAGCCAACCTTGTTTCCAGATTCATGGAATCACTCAAAGATTCTCATTGGAAAATGGCAAAACGAATTTTGAGATATGTTGCAGGAACACTCAATTTTGGCTTATGGTACACTAATTCTGATAGTAATCAACTTTCTAGTTACACAGATAGTGATTTTGCAGGCAGCCTAGATGACAGGAAAAGCACATCTGGACATGTTTTTCAACTGGGCATGAACCTGATTTCATGGGCATCAAAGAAGCAACCAATTGTATCAATATCTTCTACAGAGGCAGAGTATGTAGCTGCTACCTCAGCTTCTTGTCAAGATGTGTGGCTGAGAAGATTATTGAAAGATATGTCACATACAGAAAAGGATCCAACTCCTATTTTCTGTGACAATACTTCAGCAATAGATTTATCTAAGAATCATGTGTTTCACAAGAAGAGCAAACACATTGACACTCGTTTTCACTTCATACGTGAGCTAGTCAATAATGGTGACATTGCACTACAATTCTGTGGTACACGAGATCATCTTACTGATATCTTTACAAAGCCACTAGGAAAGTCAGTTTTTGATTTTCAGAGACAACACTTAGGCATAATCAATGCTGATGATTGTAACTATTGAGTTTAAGAGGGAGTATTAAACATAGTGTAACCTCAACAGTCTGACTGTACACTGCCATCTATACTGGACAACTATACTTTCTATTATTGTCTTGCTTGAGCCTATTTAGCTCAGCTATTTCCCTTTACATTGTATCTTCTCAGAACTTCTTCAGAACTTCATTTTTGTACTCTTCTTCATACATTTCAATATACTGTTCTATTCTTTTTCTCTCTGCATTTCTCTTTACTTCACAATTTATCAAAGATAGTACAGATTCATATATTCTAAACATAGAGACAACAATACATGGTTCTTCATTGAATATTGTGAAAAATGGAATAGAAAAATAGTGAGAAGGTTTAAGGTATCCCAAATAATGTTTATTGAAAATTGGAAAAAAAATATTTAATTTATCCCTAATATGTGTTTCCAATTATAGTTGAAATTGGGGTTATTGTGCAACCTTGTATATTGTCCTCGCCATTCAAGAGTGTGAACTTTTGAAGATTTTTTTTTCATGGAAAATATCGTAATTTTATTCATCTGGAGAGACAAAATTACATTATGTAGGTGCTTCAAGGAACACAACACCTCATGGGTGTAATATATGTATCAAAGAAAATAATTTTTTTTATAGAAAGTCCCTGACTTTCTGCCATGTAGAGAGTTCTAGGAAAAATCAATTATAGTTTACAAATATTGCATCCAGAGGCCTATGAATCAGAAACTGGAAGATTTTGCAAGTATAGACTGTTGAGAAATGGTAAGATTTATTTTTACTGCTGCCCTGTGGTCTTGTGTATATTTCAACCAAAAAATTGACTGTTGTTGTTTACATCCAAAAAAATATTGTTGTTGTTGATCCCACTGTTGGATTGTTTTGTATATAAATGGTCAATGGTAAAAAGATTGTGAGGTTCCATCCTTGTGCTCTGTGATGTCCCATTGGCCCAAAGCAAGGGAGAGCCCTGCTTTTGAGAGTGCATCCACTAACATGTTCTTGTTCCTGTAGACATGGGAGATATTCACAGTGTCAAAATATTATGTTAGGCAAAGGGTGTCCTCTAGAATAGGGAGGAGGAAAATGTTATGGCATTGCTGAAGTTTTCTTGCCCAGTTTACTACGATCATTGAATCTCCAAAGATTTGGAGATTCCGCAGATATTTTTCTTTTGCAAAGATAAGTAGAAGTTTTAAAGTCAATAGCTCTACATAGTTGTTTGTCCCCTATCCCAGCCCCAATTTTGTGTGAAAGGGGAGAGTTTCTGATAGATGAAGTACGAAGCCACCCCCACAAAGATGGTTCTGTGAAGCCTCATCAAAGTAATCCCAAGGCTTCGATTTGTCTATCTGTTTTGAATGGATCGACTGTATGTTTGGGCCTTTTTTTGTTTGCGGGAAATGTGAGAGAATTGAGAGGCTTTGTGATGCTATTTTTCTGGGATGGATGCTTTGTCAAGGAAAAGAGTTGTGTTTCAGGACAACCAAATGCTCCAGATTATGATGGGGGGAGAGCCTTTTGTTCTCTATATCTTGGGTCGTGGGTCTAGACTTTCCAAACTTGTTTCTGACTTGGTCCTCCCCAAGTGAAAGTTTGTCTAATGCCAGCTGAAAATTCCATCAATACTCTTTAGGTAAAAGGGAATGAGAAAAACAGATGGAAAGTTGTTTCATTTTCAGATTGGAAGAGGGAAAATCTACCAGGCCCTTCGAACTGTCTCTTTTGTAGAATTTCCCAAGTAGGGACTTTCCCATTTAGGGTTGCCCAAAGAGAGACTTTGTCTTTTTGAGGAAATTTCAGCTTCCAAAGTCCTTTCCACCACCAGATTTTGTGTTGTTGAAAGAGGTCCATGCTTAAATCGATATAGCCCAATTTTGGGGTGTAAGCTCCTAAAGGGTCCTTTTGCCAGACCATTTCATCCTCCCTGTCGAGCAGTCTAATGTGTCAGACTTGAAGAGATGCAATATAATTTTTGTAAAGTGTTGCAGAGGCCCCTGTTAGCCCTAGGTCAACTGCTTTTTTCCAGCCCTGATGCCAAAGAGTTGTTTTGTTTGGGTCAACCAGATGGGAGAGTAAGAAGATATTTTGCCTATGGAGGAGGTTGATTAATTTTGGAGGGAGAATATGAGAGATCCCACTTCTAGGCCAAGGATCTGATCCAATGCAGAGTAGATTTCCTCTACCTACTCTCCAGGCAAGTCCTTCACCAATAATTGGGAAGGACGAAATAAGAGATTTCCATAAAATGGATCTTGAAGTGTGTGACTTATTTTGGATTCTGATCTAGTCTTCCACTGTCCCCGGGGCTATGTATTTTTGAATGATAACTAAGGACCAGAGGTTGTTGTTTGAGATGAGGCGCCAACCTGTTTTTTCTGCCAATTCTTTTGAGAACATAATTTTTTTTTAATTCCCCATCCTCCCAAGTATTTTGGTCATGCTAGATGATCCTATTTTTCCCATGACTGTATGATCATATCTCCAGAACATGACCAAATGAAACGAGAGCATATTTTTCTGATCTTTTCCAAAGTTCTTTTTGGTATCCAGGCCAACGACATCCAGTATACTGGGATGGTCTCTAGTACTGCTTTGGTTAGTGTGAGTCGTCCTGCCCTTGAGAGCCACCTGAAGCTCCATCCAGATAGTCTTTTCTCCAGTTTGGAGATTAGCCATTTCCAGTTTTTTTTGAGATGGTTATTTGGTTTTAGGTGAAAACTAAGATATTTTAGGCCTTCTGAGAAATCTTGGGGAGTAAAGGGAAAGAGCCTTTGGTAGATTTATTCCTCTTCTCTTTCTAATTCATAGAAATAAAGGGTGGATCTTTTAATATTTATTTGCATACCAGTTGCCGAGTGGAAGAGGGAGAGGATATTTGAAAGCACTTTTGCATCCCGCCATTGACCACTATATAAAATGAGTATTTTTTCCACAAAAAGTAAATGAGTGAGTCTTATACTTGTGGTTAGTTGTATTCCATGGAAATCCCTTGATTTGACTGCATTTTCTATAGCCCTGCTAAGTCTCTCAACCACCAATAAAAAGAGTAGAGGGGAGAGGGGGCATCCTTGGTGAAGTCATTTTTCATAGGTGAAGAAAGGGGAGCTTGCTCCATTTATGAGGACTGCGAAGGATACCAAGGAGATGCAGGCCATTTTCCATTTGATGAAGGGGACCTTGAATCCGATATGCATGAGTAGGAGCATGATGTAGGACCAACTTACCTTGTCTAAGGCCTTGGATAGGTAAATATTTAAAATGGTTCCCTTGGCTTTTTTGGTTTTCAGACTATGTATTCCCACTTGAGCTACCCCAATTTCTTAATGAATTTGTCTACCTTCAAGGAAACAATTTTTTTCTTTCAAGATGGATGAGGAGAGTAATGGATTCAACCTCCGATCAATAATCTTTGCAATAGTTTTGTAGATGTAGTTGCAGAGATAGATGGTTCGGAAATCATCGAAGGAGAGAGGATCATTTATGTTTGGAATAAGAGCTATGAAGGTGGTGTTGAGTGGTCTGTGAATTCTGTCATTTAATCTGGATTCCTTTAAGACTTTGAGAATATATCCTCCGATCAGATCAAAGAATCCCAAGTAGAATTCAATTGACCATCCATCTGGACCAGGAATTTTATCTTTTTGAAAACTTTGCAGGGTGTCTTTGAGTTCAACTTCGGTGACTTCTGCAAAGAGATTTTGGTTTTCTTCCTCATCCACGAAGCTAGGTAAGTATAGGGCCATTTTCATGATGTCGAATAAGTTGGCCCTTTGGTCATCTTTGAATAATGTCTGGAAATGTTTTTTCCCCAAGTTTGCTAGTCCTTCAAAGGAAGTGACTGTTTTGTCTTCCTGATCCTTTAAGCTCCAGATTGTATTTTCTGCTTTTCGACCTTTTTCAAAGGCATGGAAGAATTTTGTGTTTTCATCCCCATTTTCAAGCCATATTTCCCTGCTCTTAAGTCTCCAGGTTTCTTCTTTGGTCTCCTTCGTTTTTCTTCTAGTTGTCTGAGTGCTTCTCGAAAATCATCCGAAGAGAAACCAAATTCAAAATCTTGATATATTTCCTCCAGCTGGTACTCAATGATTTTGAGTTCTTGCTCCTCTTCTATCTGTTTTTTTTTTTCCCAGGGAATGACCAAGTTCTTAATTTTTTTAAATTTTTCCATGAATTGTATGGCTGCCGAAGTTTCCCTCGAATCCTAGAGGGGAGTCCAATTTTCTTCCACCAGTTTTTGGAAGCTGTCTTCTTTGAGCCAGTTGGAGTTTAATTTGAAAGGGGTGGATGGATTTTTTGGTCCTTCTTCAAGGGTTAGCTAGACAGGGGAGTGATCTAAGTCTCCCCTACTTCCTATCAATTGACGAAATTGAAGAGGAAGTAAATATAATGTTTCAGTGATCATAAACCAGTCTAATCTTTTTTCCACATGTGCTTCCCCTATTCTTAAATTCCTCCAGGTGGGGAGCAGTTTGACTGGCGCAATGTTGATGAAGCCATTTGTATCCAACAAATGGCTAAAGAAAGTTGTTTGAGGATCTGGGTGAGCCGAGGGGCTCCATATTTCTGCTTCACCAAGGGAGAAGTTTAGGTCTCCGCCAATAATTAGATTTTCTGACCTCATTAGTTCTTTTCTGAAGAGGGAGTTCCATAAATGTGTCATGTTTGTGTGTGGCCCATATATATTTAGGAGCTTGAGTGTCATCCCTAGACCGTAGAATAGAACCTCAAGTCCCAAACAGGAATCCGAGGCCCATGAGTTTAGGGGCTTTATTCTTCTGGAGAGCCAACCAATGACTAGGCCTCCCGATATGCCAGGGGCATCCAGTCCCAGAAAAGCCCAGCCTAGGAAGAGGCTTGTGAGATCTTGTGTGGTTGTGCGTTCATCTACAAGAGTTTCTTGGAGAAAGATAAATTCTGGTTGGTGCAAAGTCACCAACCTTTTTAGAGTGGACTTTTTTTAGGGGCTCGCTAAACCTCGACAATTGAAAGAGAGGAGCTTCATGGGGGAAACCCGACAGGGGATTTTTTTCTCTAAGGGCCCCGAGGAGGGATTTTTTCTAGCCTGAGGCCATGTCCAGTAGTGCACGAGATTGTGCTATGGAGAGGTGTGAAGGCATGCCTCTGATTTTTTTTATTTTCAAGGGATACAGAGTAGACCCAAGTCCTTTGTGATCTAGGGTAGGGATTGTGACAGATCTATTGTAGAGATGATAACATATGATGGAGTTCTCAGACCCATCAGAGGATGGTTCCTCTGTGGACTAGGATTTTGAGGAGGATGGAGGGGAGGCGATCGGGGGGGAGTCTTCACCTAGCGGGGGAGAGGGAAGGGAGATGGAGGAAAAAATATGAGTTTGGGAAACTGAGAGAGTGCGAGGGAGGGAAATGGGTGGGGGGGATGTAATCATTTAGGATAAAATTTAAAGTATTTAGTAAACTATTTACATGGTGTGGAAAAGGTAGGTGCATACCCAGAAAATCGTTGATCAAGTGTTGATGAGTTGTCTTGGGGCTGTGGTAGAAGCATGCCTCGTCACCTGCAGAAGGAATGAGTGCTAAAGCATTGTCATCTGGCTCGGGTTGTTCAGTTTTCAGGGAGTCCTGGTATGATGCTGGAGTGGGGGAAGGTGTCCCCATAGAATTTGACACTGAGGAGGAGGAGAAGCCCCCTACTACATCATGGTGTTCTCGGACTTGACTCCTGGCTTCATGAGAAGTGTGTCTGGGACATCTTATGAAAGGTTTAGGACAGTCTTTGACCACGTGGCCGAAATCATGCTAGCATCTGCAACGGAAGGGCAGGCCTTCATAATCTAATATTTGTACTCTTGTGCGTCCCAGGTTTGTGAGGTTGATAAATTCTCTTAATCCTTCCTTGATGTTGAGGGAGACCATAATTCGAGCAACTGTCATTTCCCCCAAAGCAAGAAAACCCATGTCTGTAGTTATGTATTCCCCTAGGAAATTCCCGACTTCTTTGAAGCATATTTATGACTAGAGGTGAGGGGGAAGGCTTGGGAGGTGGACCCAAATTGGGATGGAGTCCAAATGCTCGCTGACTGTGTCGAAAGTAGGGTTCCATAGTTTCATTAGGACCGAGGATGATTTAATTGTCCAGCTAGTTTGGAGTGCATCCATGGCCCGCGAGGGGTCTGCGAAGATAATCATAAACCATCCTCTAGAGAAGCATAAAATATTGGGTGGGTTTGTTGAGTTTTCTCCCCAATTTGTGGTGGCCCAAGCTCGTAGGGTTTTTTCGTTGAACTGTCGACCATAAGCTTTTCCCACTAAGTTTTTTTATACCATTGTCGAACCTCATGTCATTGAAAGGTCGCCACCAAGGATGAAGTTTGGGTCTTCTTTAGAAGACCCTAGGAACTTGTTATGCTTCCTCCTCCTTTTCCCTGAGGTGCCTTGAGTATCCAGATCCAAGTCAATGGGCAGGCGCGACCCTGGTGCTTCTTTGTGGTTGAGGTCCCAGCTGTTGAGGTTGTGAGGTTGGATATTTTTTGCAACAAACCCTTGCTCCAAAGCCAGGGGTGCATGACCCAGATGGTAGTCTTGGCCCTCAGGAGGAAAATAACAATCTGTGGAGAAATCCTAGCTATGCTCCCGATATTGAATGATCCTTTCACCTTGATCTTTGAAGAGAGATTCCAGTAGTGTATCTAGGTGTACCTCAAGATCTTCCAAGCCCTGAGTGGAGAAGGGGTTCACTACGAGATCCGGGAAGGTACAAGAGATAAAAACAGTAGGAGGAAAAGAGAATAAGTCGTAGTGTGTTGGGGAGAGGGGAGATGCATAAAATTGAGTGGGAAGAGTGATGTAGTGGGGTGAAGTACTATAAAAAAAAATGTTGAGGGGGAGCGTTGGGGCTGAGGGAAAGCTGTCCCAGTGTTCGCATCCGGGCCAGGGGGGAAGCCTGAGAAATGAAAGGGAGAGGAGATTGTTACTCCTGAAAGATGCGATAGGAAGTCATTCTGGGAGACCGGAAGAGGAGAAACAAGTGGTGGGGAGCTCAGTTGGGTCGACATGGACAATTGTTTCCAGGAAGAATATGGTGGGTTGCCAGATGTCCCCATCTAGAGGAGAAATTCTCCTAGATCTGGAGAGTACTCGACTTAATCATCGTAGGTGGCCATTAAGAAGCCCTTCCTTGGTGACAATTCATCCGCGACTTCAATGCTAGACTTATATTAGGTAGCTCAGGGCACCACAGGCTACTGCATTAGCGAGGGAGGCAAGGGGAGAGTCACCAGGGAAAGGGTGCGGGTTTTTTTAATGGAGTGGGGTCGGGCCTATAATCATGTTAGGGGTATTTCAAAACCGATGGGTAAAATTAGATACAAATAAGAAAGAGGGAGGCTCATGACCGCAGGGTGTGAGCCATAGGCCCCCGATTCCAGAAAACTGCAGATCTCCATCTGAAAATAAAATCCCGTCATACAAATTTTTGAAGATATTCCACGAAGTTTTGAAAATAACACGAGAGAATGAAAATAAATATCCAACCAAGGATAATGATAAATATAACTTCATTCAAATTTGAAAGGATATTGAAATTATTGGGGTTCCATGTAAGCGTGGTGAGGCTTTACATCATAAAGGAAATTACTACATGGAATTAAACTATGTGTAATCAAATGGAAAACTTTTAGATAGGATTCTCATGCAACAAGATGAAATTGTAAAGCTAAAATAAAATTCTAAACATATACATACTTTTTAAATTTCAAGGAATTCATGAAATTGTAAACTCTATATTGAAGTGAGAGTTTGCATGCATTTAAATGTTTTTTGAATGGAAAATGTCAATATTTTTTTCTAATTTATTGAAGGTCTACCAAATGAAGATGCATATGAGAAATTGTTGAGGATGTGGGGTGTTATAAGTTCCAAATCCTACAATTGTAAGGATTTATGGGTGATGATGCAGTTGCATTTGTGAAATTGTACATTCCCCATTCAATCAAATGATGTACATTTCTTTTCCAAAATTCAATGTTTTTTTGGATGTTGGAAATAAGCCAAGTCATCGTCAATGAATATACTTGTTATCGAGTAAAATATATGCTATCTATTTTGACATTAAATTGTCAACCAGGGGCTCGTAAGATTCGAGGTGCCAACACTGTATATGCAGGTCTAGAGCTCCAATCTAGCCTAGCGTAACCTAATCTAATCTAATGCCAATAAACTCAAATAATGAAGAGATTTAAGAAATTCTAGAATTACGAACTCTATATGTCCTAAGTAACCTTAAACAACCCAGGGCTATGAACTATCTCTAAATAAGAAAATGACAAGAAATCTATTTCAAAGCTATCTATTCAATCTCTTTTTAAATAAGCAAACAACAAGTAAATAAGCAAGTAAGAAAATAAAATATATTTCTATCCTAGCATACTAAAAAAATATTAATAAACCAAATATATCTATGAATTTATCTTGATTACAACTATCAAAACTTGAAACAATTAATCCATCACAGTTTACAAACAACCTTAAATTAAAAATCTGTTTACACTAATACCCTGTCTAAGTTAATTCTCTATTTTAGTTGCCAAAACTAGAGTAACTAATTAAGACTTCGATACACTATCTAAATTAGTATATTGCAGGACGATTCATAGCTAAGAAAGAAGAGACACAACATGATAATTAACCAACTCCTACAAGCAATCTGCAATTAAAGAAAGACAAATTAGATAATCAAATTATAATTGACATATACAATAATTGAAACTGAAAAATACATACAACACATAAACAAGTATAAATTCTAACTAAGAAATAAGATAAACACACAATATCTACTGATGTACATTCACCCAGACCACTGGTGGCCCCCCCAGCAGGTCGTGGCTACTCTCCAACAACAAAACACAATCTTAACTCAATGCAATTATGTCATTAATGAGAAAAAATGAAATCTGGAACACAAGTTGCAGAGAATGTTTGAATTACACAATGAAACTCTTCTTAACAATTATGTCTTGGTCTTGCCACTACTGGTGGTATTTATAGGAGAATTACATCTCAAGAGGTTGACCACTAAAAGGTTCGACCTCCTCTAAAAATAGCAAATTCATTAAATGAGTTGCTAACAACTTTGGCTTCTAGAAACGTAATCAACCACTCAGTGATTAGCATAACTGCTTAATCTGAGATGTCAAGAGCTCAATAGATGGAGGCCACGAGGGGGGAAAAAACCAAGGTCTCTGATTCTCCCAGCACATGCTGCCAATATAACAACCACCAACTCGCCTATGCTCCAATTGTTGGATGCAGTGCTAGATGACGTACTTGATCGGGTGCTAGATGAAGTGTCGAACGAGCTACCAGATGGAAAATTGCATTGCAAATTCTCCCTGTGACACACAGATCGTGCATTAGATCCTTGTAAACATTAAATCGAACTGAATCTAACTCAAAACCATTGCAAAACATCAATTACACATACTTGTTATAAAGCCATGATGAATTGATACACAATCCTTTGAAAACTTCTTCAAAATGGTTAATAACACATATAATACCGGTACAAAAAGGATTCAGTCATCATCATAAAACAACCAAATCACAAGTTGAACATTACCCCCACACCTAAGGATTTGCAGGTCCCATTGCAAACAAAAATGAATTACCCAACATAACTAGACTTGTGAAGGAGGGGGTGGATTAGCTTTAGAAGCTTCTCCCTCTTGTCTTGAAGACTTTGTCTTGTGCCTCTTACGATGTTTCAATTGTTCCCAGAAGATATGATTGTCATTGGTCATTTGATCAGCCAATTGTTCGAGATAATTCAATTTTTCTTGTAATACCGCATTGTCATGGTGGAGATGCCTATCCATAGTCTTTCACTCTTCCAACTGTTGAAGCAACTAGACATTTTCTTGTTGTAATTTTTCAATAATCGGGGTATGATCAAATGTTTCAAAAGAGGGCTTGGATCCCTTGATGGATGTAGAGGGTCTATCAACTTTGGAAGTTGATGTAGGCATCTGTGAGGTAGGAGTAACAAAGTTCTTGTGAGAGGGATAGGTTCAAATTTTACTGTTCTATCAGGCTCCAACTCTTTTGTAGAAACTTCCCTGAGTATTTTAAGAGGGTTTTAATGATCGGAGGATACTTGGATAGGATCTTAATTGTTTGGAGGTTTTACATTAGGTTTTCCACTTGCACTTCGGGTACTTCTTCGAAAAGATTCCCCTTTAAACCAATTGGCTCCTCTTCTATTTGTAGGCACTGAAGGAAAATCTTGTTGGAATGCATCTTGTAACTTCTTAGGTTGAGGATCAATAGGTGTTGAGGGAAATGGAGAATTATTAGTAGGATTTTTGGTTTTTTTCCCTGATGAGGCTGCAAGGGAATCACCAATTTTATTGGCCTTTTGATCAGACAGAGAGATAGTTTGAGTTGGAGGGTTTGGACTCTGTTAGAGTCCAAAGTCACCAATGATCAAATGTAATATTTCAAGGTTATTGTTGGGGTCCTAGGTCAAATATTTGTATTTTCAAATAAAATTTGACATGCCTTTCTATTGTCAAATGAGTCTTGAGCCATCTCCTCCACTATGTCAACAAGATATTGAAGGCACTATTGCAACATAATTTGAAAAGGACAGAGAGTATTGTCTCGGCAGAGTAAATGAACACCTAGAGATGCTCCCGAAAAAGGACAACAGGGACATCAAGATTTAGAGACACATGTCCATGCACTACTACATTAGAAAATGGATCAGGATAAGTCACTCAAAAGTGTTCTACAAGACCACGCTACGCTTTTGACTCTGTTTTTGGTCATCATTTTCAAAAGAGGTTTTTGACCAAATAAAGATGAATTTTGGAAAACCAAAGGAATTTTTTCTAACGACATACCAAATCACAATAACCTCCTTCATTTTTTACACAAGTATCATCTATTGGGAGATATTCAACTTTCTTGGAGACCTATTTCAGAAAATCAAATTCTCCAATTTAATTTCCTGTTTTAGTTATTATTTTCAAAACATGAGTTTGACCAAATAAAGATGAATTTTGGAAAACCAAAGGAGGTTTTTTATAAGGACATAAAAAATCATAATATACTCCTTCCATTTTTACACAAGTATCATATATTGAGAGATATTCAACTTTCTTGGAGGCATATTTTAGAAAATCAAATTCTCCAATTTAATTGCCTGTTTTGGACATTATTTTGTGGCACATATTACAAGAAAATGGGAATGGATTTAACAAAACTGAGAGAGGTTTTTCTTAAAAACAACATTTTGTAAAAAAACCTCTCCCCTCTTTGTAAAATGTATTATGGTTAAATATTTAGCGCTCCATATTTGACCCCTATTGTTTTGTTTCACTTCTGTCATAGTCGTTGCGCTTTTGGAAAGTTTGTTTTCAAATCAATTTTGAAGGGGTTAGATGTAGGTTTTTGCTTAGATTAGTGACTCCAGGGTGTAGAGGACATATTCATCTTTCCATCCATAACTTTTTCATTAAAAAAATCATTGAGGAAGGCTTCCAAATCATCCTCCAAAGTTGTTTCTCTTCTGCTACAATTTGTTGCCATTTCCATGCTTTCCTATGATTGTTTCATAAGATTATAAGAAAAATTAATATGATTTGGAAACCCTGGAATATCTCCCTAGACCTAGAATATCATCCAGCAAACTCCAAATCAAAACCACACTGAGATAAATACCTATCCTAATACAAATAAACGTATCCTTGTTCCTTTGTTCATAGGTGTGTAACACAAATCAGTAGTGAGTTTAACAATGTGTTCTTGATATGTAATTGTCACAAAGAACCATTTAAGAAGTCTTCCATTATATAAACATAAAAATAAATAAATAAAATTCATAACAGGCTTATAACACACAATGATTTCAGTGATATCTAATTTATCATTTCAATAAAAAATAACTGTTGATATAATAACCCATATCATGAAAGCAATATCATAAATTTTACAAAGACTATAATTCTTCTTCTCATGGATTATAGATAGACAATATTTATCATTTTTCATCTCATGAAACCCCTCCCCCACTCCTAAGTATTGTGACACCTCACAATAAAAAATATAGGGAACAAGTCAATTCTCCCAATAGCCTAAGATTTACAGCTTTCAAAGTGTAGACATAAATTTCACACATCAGTTTGACGAGACGGTTAGAATATGGCCCCACCTATAGGATAGAACATCCTACATATAGTTAAGAAGAGGTAGGCGAGAGAGTCTTAAGATAGTCTTAAAGTTATTTCCCAATGGCAGAGTTATGGAGTTCATTG
>JZKD02S1022286.1:666044-746860 GCA_000966675.3 Picea glauca | reverse complement strand
ATTCTCCCACATGTTCAAAAAACACATTGTAATGCTGACTTTTAGCAAAAATTCTAACTCCAAAAAAAATGCACTCATGCATGCAAAAAAGGTTTTCTAACACCACCAAGAGAAGGCCCGAGGTGAAATTATCCAATACTAAGTGTAATAATCCATAAAATTCATTCCATCATCCTCAAAATGTTTGTAGATGGCCTTCAAAATTGTTAGATACATGCAAATATCTTGCTAAAATGACATAGGTTTTTTTGGAACAACGAGGATTTTTTAGATTTAGATTTATATAACTATATAGGAAGGTTAAAAATGTCATGAATACAAATTTCTAGTTTTCATATCAGAAAAAGAGGCTACCATTTTCCATGGGAGTTCTTTTTTGGCCATTTGTGTGCATATTTCCAGAGTTCACAAAAATAGTGAAAAACAAGGAAGCTGCCATTATTTTAGGGATACTTTGTGCATTTAGAGATATTTTAGAGAAATGTGAATATGTAGGATACTTAAAAATGCAAGATACTCAAGTATTGTGTCTTTTAATTGCATATGGTGTGCATTTTGATATGTGCCATGTGCATTTTACCAAGTTCACTTAGGTTGGTAAAAAACCATTTGTTTTTACCAGAATTCATATTTTGAGTAGATAGTGGGATTTTGAATCATGCAAGTACAATGTAATATTTTCATAGGATATTTTATGATAGAAGGTGTTGGATAGTTGGTTGTCATTGATTTCAACCCTGGTCAATCCTAGAAAAATCACTGAAGCAAGGTTGGAGGCATTTAGAAGTGATGGGTGTATTTGGAGAAGTCTCCAAAGTGGTCCCCTTACGGCGTAGCTTTAAGCATGGCCCTCACGGGAATATGATTTGAAGAAGTATACAAGAATCCCTGGAAATATGGCCAAGTGGTTAAGTTGTTAAGAATCCCCAATGATGTGGTCATGGAGCCCAAAGTTGATTAAAGAAAAATACCATGAAGGACATTGAAAATGCATGTAACACATCCATATATTGATAGTCCTTGCCACGCCATTTCCAACGGTAGGTGGTACACCACGTGGTTCCTCATGGTTAAGGAGATATTACCTCTTGAAGATGGAAGCCCCAAAGTATGTTTAATAATCCCACAAAGTGTTACAAACAATAAGTTACAATTCGACCCCATTGCAATGAATATTAAAACAAATATTAAGGATATTGTTGGTAAAGTTGTCCCCATTGGAATAATCATTAAAAATTAAATTGAATTTTATTTGGGTCAAGTCGACCCTAAAAAGAGGGTGCTAGATATAGTATAAATAAGGAATCTAAAAGTTCATTTGTTATATCAACTCAAGTGATTTTTATCTGAGGAAACCAAGGAGATCTGAGGCAAATTTCAAGGGAATATAAAGTGAAGAAGGGAGAAACTCCAAGGGAGGATGAATTTTTGTGATGATGTGTTCTAAAGTATTTTATTTAAATGACATCTCACCATTTTCACTATAACTTTACTTTTAGAATGATTCAGATAATCAAACTTGGAGGCTGTTAAGAAGACATATCAAGGTACTTGTAGTATTAATTTCAACTTCTGGGTCATTGTATTTTTGGATATACACTCTATGGAAGATATGTTTTTTGACAAGTCTTGAAACTAGTCTCAAACAAGTGTTCTAAGAAAAATAGTCATAAATTATTCATAGATGATCCAAATTATGTGAGACCTATTGAATTAGAAAGATTACAGTCTTTAGTATGTTGTATCTGAGTTTCAAAACCAGATATCAAATATTTAATGCATAACATTCTCTACAAGTTCGCTCTTCGAAATAGTTCAGAATTCAATGAGGTTTGCCAGTTTCTCTATAACTCCTTTTCACGGACGATTCAAGGAGTGAAACTTGGAGGAATTTAAGAGAAGATATTGAAGAATATTGGGTACACCTTTCAGACCTTTATTCATTATAGGTTGCTCACATATTGAAAGGTATGGTTCTCTATGTGTTTTTGATACATAGCTTGGATGGTTTGGCACATGCTTAAGGCATGCTTTTGGCATATGGTTTGAGGAGCATCTTGGATATTGGGAACATGGTTTGAGATGTACTTTGGTATATGTTTAAATTTTTGAGGCATATCTTGGTACATGGTTGATGGATGTTATGGCACATGTTTTTGGTACATGGTTGATGAATGTTATGGAACCTATGTTTTAGGCATATCTTGGCACACAGTTTATGGATATGACACATTCTTGTTACATGGATGATATGGCACACATGTCTTAGCATATGGTTTGATGCACATCTTGATTATGGTATTGGTATATGATCTATGTGAGTGTATCTGGTTATAGTTTATGATGATGTTGACGATGATATATCAATATCAATGACAGTGATAGTGACAATGGCAGTGGCAGTGGCAGTGATAGTGATAGTGGTAGTGACAATGACATTGATAGATATAGTCACAAGGACAGTGACATGTTGATTATCAATGATAGTTTTATTATCAATGATATATTTATTATCAGTGAGTCTACACTTATATCTCAAGGCGGAAGGAAGGGGTAAGGAAAGGGGGTTGTAGCCTCCTTTTGGTTGGAGTCGGATAATATCGGGAGTTGGATATTCCTTCAGGTTGGAGCCTACAAATTAGGGGGTTGTAGCCTCCTTCCAATTGGACCTATAGAATTCAAGGAGTTGGAGCTTCATTTAGTTTTGAGCCTGTAAATCAGAGGGTTTGAGCCTCCTTCCAGTTCGAGCTAGAGAACTTGGGGAGTTGTAGCTTCCTTTAGGTTGGATCCTCCTTCCAATTGGTGTTGGAGAATTTGGAAGTTGGTGCTTTATATGAATGTAATATTTTGATATATAAGAAAGAATTTCATGGTTTTCTCCCATTTGGGTTTCCACGTAAAAATCTGGTGTATTGTGTATCTATGGATATGATGTGATGCATTGTTTATGGTTATATGTTTATGATATATTGAATGAAATCATAAGTGATAAGTGATTTATAAACTTGATGATTACATGTTTTTATTAAAAGTGGTAAAAAGTGCTCAATATTGATTCAACCCCCCCCCCTCTCGGTATTGGTGAATATTCCAACAAAAGGAATGTCAAAATTTTATTCCAACCCCTCAATTGTGCATTTGTTGATCAAGGAGTGCATTTACTTATTATTTACATGAAGAAAATGTAGATGCATTTTCAATTCTTACAATTTTAAGTTATAAGGTGGATCATTGGATGGAACAAATGTTCAATGGATGTGACTTTGGTTGTGTTTATTCCAGACATGTTACATTCATTATAGGATTGGGCATCTTGCAAGTGAGTGGATTTGGTTTTCATCCTCCAGTCTAGGAGAAGAGATGGTCTCTTATGCACATTCAAGTGGCCCATGCTCTTCAAACGACTAAATAGTGTCATACTTTTATTTTGGGGCACTCAAGGAGCGGGGTGAGAGAGTGAAAATATATGGAAATGAAAAATATGAATACCAACTAGGGAGTGAGAAAAGGGTGCATTAGTATGGAGAATAGAGAATCATTTGATAATGACAAAATGTATCTTGTTAATGAGATGAGGGCATAATTCTTCAAGCTTGTGATGAGATTAGAAGGAGTATTGCAAAATTAGAAATAAATATAATTCTTCCCTCTAATTTTTATAACTCAACTTTGTATTGAATTTAACAAAATTCAGTCTACAATTGGTATGGATACTACAATAGAGTTGACCTCTTGTTTATTTTATCATGGTGTCAATCCACACCAATGAAACAATTGTTTAAATCATGGGTGAAGATATATAAGAAAATATTGAATAAACCCACAAATGTAATTCAATTATATTTATAATTGGTATCTACTATTTTTATATTTAATAGTTTCTAAAAAAAATGGGAGTCTTCTCTATCCTCTTCCCTTTTTGTAATTCAATTATATTTATAATTGATATCTACTATTTTTATATTTAATAGTTTCTAAAAAAAAAAATGGGAGTCTTCTCTATCCTCTTCCCTTTTTGTAGAGTAAAATTCTACATAAATCAAGGCTTATGTGCCAATTTTTTTCTGAAGAGAAAGAGTAAAATTCTCCCTAGATAAAGGATTATGTGCCAATTTTTTGAAGAGGCTTTTCTTGAATCTCATCATTATAGAATAACTTATCATTATAGAATAACTTGTGACAAGGGGAAAAGGGTGAAACCATTGGTAGCCATTCCCCTTCACCAAAGAATGGAATGACTCATAGAAAAGTATTATTTCCTATCCTATACTATACTAGTGAGTTATATATTATGAATATTGTCATTTTTTAATATATCTCAATGTAGTACTTAATATAAACATTTTGAGTACATTCACTTAAAAACATAGATCATTTAAAGGAAATGATTTATTACAAAGCGATCTTACAATTTCAATGGAGGTAACAAATAACCCACTTCAAGCAGTGAAGTAAAGGAAAATAGGTTCAACTAAAACATGTAATAAATAAAGTAAAAAAAAGAAATGTGGAGATTAGGATTCAACAATTGTTGGCAATGCCATTAATGTCATTAATGATGTTTTTTTGATATTGTTTTAAATACGAAATGATGTTTTGTACACCTCCATACTAAGATGATTTGATCCCTATGAGAAAGGTTTTTTAAGTAAAGGAAAATAGGTTCAACTAAAACATGTAATAAATAAAGTAAAATGAAGAAATGTGGAGGTTAGGATTCAACCATTGTTGCTATTCAATGGCAATGTCATTAATGTCATTAATGATGTTTTTTGATACTGTTGTAAATACGAAATGATGTTTTGTACACTTCCATACTAAGTGTTTCTTATGAGAAATGATTCTTATTGTATCATTCTTTCTCTTCATAGTGTTAATCTTTGAGAATCATTATATTGGTAAAAATATCTCTCCACATCAGTTAGTTCATTTGATTGTTTTCTTGACCATTGAAAACACACATAATAGTCATTTTTCCATAACTACTTAATTTTGTTCCAAGAGTATAATGTAAGTGAAATGGATTCTTGTAGTCTAATTGGAAACACATCTCCTTTTGAAGAAGGAGATGGGGTTCAAATCCTTCTTAGTACATTTTTAGTTGGATATGTGTGTTTCCTATATATTTGGTTATTTATGTGTGTGTTTTCTTATATTCTGCAACTACATAATGGTTATTAAATTACTAATGCTTGTAGGCATTTTCATTTTAGCGATTGACATTACATGTGTGTATTTTTATAAGACTTAGAATACTTTATAAAAGTTAGTATTCTTTATAAAAAAATCAGTGTTTTATAAAACATTGTGTACTTTATATGAATTAAGGTTTTGAAATTACTTTAACTTCATCAAACTATATATTTTAAATCCATAAAAAATATCATTTGAGTGGGTATAATCTATTAAAATTACTAGTTAATTGATAAGGAATTGGGAAAACAACAAAAAAACGTAATGAACAAAACTTTTTTGAAACCGAATTATAGAGAACTTTTTAACTAAGATTTCAACTCTAAACCTAGACAACCATGGTAGCTGTTGAAATAGGAACATATCAAGGTGAGAAGTCCCTATTGAAAAAATTTCAAGAGAGTGTGGATACACAAAGATACATAAACAAATCACCAACATGTATGTTAAATATCATTAGAAAAGATAAAGCATATAATTTCATTTATGGACAATTCAATTTCGAAAATCAAAAGATAAATGATGCAATTCTCAATTATGATGTTGAGGCCATGCAATTTCTACTTTTTGGGAAGAGGGTTTATCTAGAAACAAGTTCCTAGAGAAACACAATTTCCATCTGAGGGTGAGAAATGTTCAACTCTAACAAACCCCCAAGGTGGAAAAGTAGGAGATCGTCTCTAGAATATATATATATATATATATATATATATATATTATGCATGAGGCTAGTCATTCACTAGGTCAAAGACATGGCCATAAATTCCCCTCATCTAATGGCTAAAAATTACTTTCTACTTTGTAAGATAGTTGAATAAAGAGGGTTAAGTTCAGTTTCCAGGGAAATATGAATGAAATTGTTGATTTATATTGACTCAATGATGTTCAAATAGAGACTGTGAATGTTACTAAGATGCTTGAAACTTTATCTTTGATATGATTTACTGTTATTAAAACTTACATTAGGAAAAGGGTGGAAGGTAAATGACATAAGGGAAAATTGTCTATGTGGAAAGGAGAGAAGATGTAGAAAATAATGGGGATATAGTAATTTATAGCGAAAGTGCCAAACTGACCTATTTGAAACTGATTTCAAGAGCATTCAGGAACCCTAACTTCCGTAGGGAATATCTCCAAATGTATAGTGAACTAGAATATGAAATTTTTACCATAGGTACACCAATATCTGTACTATGTGTCTTCCAAATTGTAGTGTCTGAAATGTCCTAGAAAAGTCGTTATCGCTAAAATTCCAAGATGACCTGAAACTGATTTTGCAATTCAATCTTTGCTAATCCATATTTCACACACTCACTTTCTCTCAATGATTTCTCTTTTAATACTTTTTCATAACCCTTAATGAAGGGAAATGTCCCTTAATCAAATAATGAGTTCCAAATACCATGGGAAATACCCCAAACCATGGGTTTGAAACCACCATTTCACTTTTTACTTTTTCACACGCACCCTTATTTTTAATATGCTTGTAGACATATATAAATTAATCTTGAAAAATCTGCATGTATTGTAATGTCGTAATATGACATTAATGACATCATTAATCCTTTTCAACCAATGAAAATAATTCCAACAAGGACCAATCAAACCATAGAAACATACATACAACATTAAGTCAATACAACTTCTTAATTCTTAGAAATCCTCATTGTTTTCTCGCAAATATCAAACCCTCATTATCTTTGTTTTTGAACATAAGGATATAATAACCTAGTACAAATAACTAAATTGGAATAAATACAACGAGATAAGGAAATTTTCTTAGCTAAAATCCTTTTTCAAAATTCATGAAACCATGGAATAATTAGGACTTAACCAAATTTACAACCAATGTTAAATTCTATCATTTTTTACATTGAAAATTCATAAGGAAGAAAATGCACACATAGTCGAGATTAAACACTCTAATGGAGTGACAATTGATGATTGAGATGTCATATTCCATGTAATATGTCCCCATACTCTTAGATACACATTTCTTAAGAGAAAATACCCACTGTATAAAATAAACAAAATGCGTGTCTAAAAATAGAGAATCTAATCAGTTTGAGGTGGCTTAGAAAGATGAACAAACGGTCGTACAAAATGAGTCATCATAAAAAAAATGAACATTGGTTCCTAAATATTTCTTAGTGGAAATAAACATTGCATTTCCATAATTACAAGTTATATGACCAATATCAAGGCTTCTCAAAATGATAGATTTACCATTCAACACTATTTTACACAGTCATGTAAAAATCCACAATAGGAACAAAAAAATGCATGTAGAGGCAAAAACAAAGGTCCATTGAAAGAGTTATAAATTTATGAGTGTTTATTACATCATTTCCAACCCATGCGTCCAACATCATTTCCAAAGGTCCATTAAAAGAATCCAAAAATACAAAACCCATGCGTCATATTTTCCAAACTAATTTTTAGATGCATACACATGATATACCAATTTGGTAATTTGATCATTTTGGCATTTTTGACATGTTTCTACTTATCTTGATTTTTATCTCCAAATCTTGATTTTTAAATTGCTTAGTGCTCCTTAGAACATTCTCGACCTATTTACATTTTTATATTTCCACTTTTTTAAAATGTCACTACTACAAAATTGTCACATTACATAGAAAGGAAAATCAGGCCAGAGTGGCTTATAAAGATGCTTGTCCAACCATAAAGAGCATACCTAGCCAAATAAGTTTCCTACCTACATTTTCTTGTTATTGAAGAATCATAGTATTTTTCTTTGTAGAGTTTAAAAATGGAGTCATGGCATGAAATCTATAACATAATTGAATAAGGAATTTAGAATATCTTTTGCAATTTGATTTGGGTGTATATTCAGCCTTTGACATACATTTTAGTGATAGTTGCTTGCATGTTATGAAAAGTGAAAAATAGAGAAAATATTATTTTGGCACACCTATATATTTGAATTGGTCATTGATTGGGGAAATATTAAATTTGAGTTTTGTTGGAAATATTGTACATTCTAACCCAATATTTTTTTCCCTATAAAATTAATTTTACCAAAGCTTGTGTGTATTTTCCTAGGGCACAAAAGGTTGATTGTCACCCTATGTAAAAGTGTCATTTTTGTGATGATTTTACACATCCACAACTTATTGGATTCATAATGAAACATAAAAATGTAGAAAGGTGTGGCATGTCCTAATGAGCACTCAAGAACTTGGATCACTTAATTTGGACTTTCAATGAAGCTTGGTCATGCATTATTGTGAAATCGGTTAATCAAATATGTGTTTTTGTTATTTTAGGAATTGTATGGTGAGCAAAGGGAAACAGTTTGGGAAGCTATCAAACATGTTGTGGCCGCAACAACCCCCCTTTACTTTTGTTTTTACAAGTGAAAGGAAAGGGCCTCCCTACTAAAATTTTAAACCTATTGCTTAATCCTCTACTACTTGAACCTAATACTATCTCTATGCCTACATTGCGGGAGTTGAGGATAATATCTTGATTGATGATTGTCTTTGATGGGTGTTGATTATTCATTTTCAACGTATGATTTCAAATGTCTGCATGATGCTTATTGAATTGTTATGTTTTTGTTGACATTTGTAAGATGGAATTGATGTGTCATCTTCTGACCTTCTGTTGATTATGAAGTGCCTGGCGATATGATGTGTCTGCAAGATTTTTTCTATTGCATGTCCTGATTGACTAACTCAAACTATGCATATTTCTGCGAGCATGATTGTGCTTCATGTTTTCATCTTTGTGATTTCACATGCATATTCTACTCACCTGTTTTGAAATATAGGTCTAAATCGCGTAATTGATAATCCCTCTTCTGAGTTGAAACTTGGCACGTGTAGTCTTAGGACACTCATCTACAACCACCATGTTATTATTGAATAAACCTAAAATTCTCTTATAAATTGGTTAAAGGTGGTGAATATATTGTTTATAGTAATGACAAGTCTTCTTTGATCATACAATTGATCTCATTCTTCTATTTTGTAGGAGCAGGTTTGCAAAGCCCCTTCTTTCATGTGATCGTTCCAAATTGGAGAGGCCCATGGGGGAATATCTTGATCCCTGTCTACAACCTTGACCTTGATTCTTTCCAAGATTCTCCTCATTGGGAAGCAAAGTACCTTGGCTTGTAGTTGCCTCAAGGTCTGAATCCCTCGAGGATATCAGACCCACCTTTCCCACGAGCTTGTCCTCGAACCTCTTCATATTGGTTTATAATGCATCCTCTCTTGGTCTTACCTATCTCCAAAACCCACACCATAAGTCCATTTATCTTCCTGGTTGCGAGTCCTTGTCGTATTGTTTCCAAACAACTCTTACATATATGTCACATGCACAATGGTATGATGTAAAGACCTTTTCCTCGACTTGATAATTTCTCGCTACTCGCAATATGAGTATGTACGCCCTCTGAGATGTGTATATTGAGTGGATTAACCTTTCATGTGTTCTTGGTTGGAGTCAACATCCCATTTATACTCGTCGAAACTTGCAATATTAAATCGTCACATGAAGAATTGTTCTTTCCTCTTCTTCATTTTCCCTTCATTGCAGCTTAATCACCACATCCTTGGTCAACATGTGCCTCGCTCCTCTCCATGATGCCTAGTTTTTCGAATCCTACCTTATACACTTTTCTCTAAATTGTTCCCACGTGCGAAACCTTGACCGACGGACCTAGCATCATGTAATTTGGGCTTAATTTTCTAACTTGTAATTTAATTTAATTTTTTTTTCGTTATTTTGTAAATATTTTTTATTTATATTTTATTTTATGTATATTATTTTATTTCAATTAATTTTTATTTTTTATGTAAATTATTTATTTTGTTTTTTCGTGGGTTTTCCCATGATTTTCCCTTAATAGTAATTCAGGTATTTACTTTCACTTAAGGGAAAATTTATTCATGTTAAATATTTTACATGGGGTAAATTCCTTTTTACAAAGACAAACTAATTTGTATTAAAAAAAATAACCATTTAACTATTTAACATGTACATCCTTTTCGAATATCTAAACACAAAAAACTCAAAAAATAAAAACAAATCCATTTTTCATTTTTTTTTTTTTTTTTTTTCAATGCAAAGTTAATTTCATTTTCATTTTTCATTTTTATTTTTAATTTAGTTTTGATTTAGACTTTTTATTTCTCCCTTCACTAGAAACCTCATGTACCATCTGAGGTCTTGTTTTTTAGGATTTCTTATTTTCTAGGATTTACTATTTTTTAGGATTTCCTATTTTTTAGGAATTTCTCCCTCCCCTCCCCAAATGGCATGGGAACTATATTATCTTCGTTAATTTTTTTTTTATTCCTTAATGCCTTGAAATTACTAGCAAAATGTATTATAACATGAGTGGTGATTATTTTTATTGCAAAGACTTTAATTAGTATAAATACGAATGAGAATGCATGGTTTTATTTTATTTTATTTCACCCATTCTACCTTAAACTTGACGACCAGACACACAAGGATTATTATATTAAATATATTTATGGTAAAATGTGCAAAGGAGGGATTGGTTTAACATTATATTTACTCATGAGTGGGAGCTAAGAGGAATCACCAACATCGTTGTCAGTGATTTTACTCAAGCTTACCATACTCTTTTTACCTCTATTATGTTGAAACTCACAACAATACTGAGAGGGGGGGGGGGGGGGGATTAAATATTGTATTAAATTTTTGTATTTTTCTTGTCTTTCAACCATTTAAGCTATCAGTGGTGTGCACTTAATGAAAAGAACAAGAAGAAACCAAAACAACGCAGAAATTAAACAACACACTTACTGACAAGCATAAATGAAAAAAAATCACAATGAACATAGTACACCAGGATTTTACGTGGAAATCCATAAAGGGAGAAAACCAAAAATATTTTCTTCTTCTTCAATAATCTAGGAACCAACCCATTACAATGAGAACACCAATTCTCTGCATGAGCACCAACTCGATGTTTTTACCAGCACCTACTAGATGGAAGCACCCACTCCCCTTATCTATCATCTCCAACTGAAAGGAGGCTCCAACCCCCTGGTTTTACCAGCACCAACTAGAAGGAAGCACCAAATCCTTGGACTGAGCACCAACTCAGTGACTGCGCAGACACCAACCTACCTAGGACACCAATCCTCACTGTTGAGTACTAACTCAGACAACCTAGCACCACACTACCACCCTAGTTTTAGAAAAATATTTCCATGCATACTTGTGGATTTATATTTATCTTTCTTTGAACAGTTGCAATATTTTTTTTCCCTTAACATCCGTGCACTACACAATTAGATAATATCCATACTTATAACATTTTGTCCAATTCCACCTTCCTGTATGTGAATGCAAAATAGTTACATTGTGGACAAAGTTTGACCACATCAAAATTCTGTGAGTTACAATTGTTTCTAAATAAGGTATCACAATTATATTGTGGACAACCTTTAACAAAATCCAGAACCTATCCATTACAATTTCATCTAAATAAAGTATGCGGGAATATGATGGTTACATAGTGGACAAAATTTTCTCATCAAACATTCTTTGACTAAATCAAATAGACCAAGTCAAACGGATAAATTTCCATTATAGTCCATTCTGTGTAGTCCATACAACACAAAACATACCATGTAGTTCATACTGCTCAGTTCCATACTGCTTACTATCTCATTGTTGCAATCCATTTCATGCAGTCCATACTGCATGTGACATACCACGCAATTCATACTACTCAGTTCCATACAACTCATTGTCGCACTGTTGCATAGTTGCACTGTGACACTGTGAAACCGTCGCACTTTCATACTATCGCATAGTCACACCATCACACTTTCATACTATCACACCGTCGCACTTTCACACTTCCACACCATCACACTTTCCACTATCACTCTGTCCACTGTCACACCGTCGCACTTTCACACTGTTGCACCATTACACCGTCACACTATCCATTATCACATTGTCACATTGTGTCACTTTGTCGCACTATCACATTATCCATTGTTGCACTGTCACTATCACATTGTCTCACTCTCGTGCACTATCACATCATCACACTCTATCGCACTGTCACATTATCCACTGTTGCACTGTCATTTGACGTACTCTCCACTATCATTGACAACAATGACAACATATGATCAACAAGATCCCCCTTTTTCATTGATGGAAACTCTAATATTGATCTACTCCCCCTGCTATTCTGTTCCTTTTGCATTTAATCCCCCTTTATGTATGCTCCTCTTTATCACAACTCTATTTTTCTTGCCATAGGCTCCTCTTTGTCGTAGCTCTATTTTTCTCCCCCTTTGACATCAATGGCAAAGGGAACTTCCTTATTGACTATGCTCATCCTGAGAGTGTCTCCCCCTGGGGATGGGTAGACTCAAACATGTAGTGAAGGTTTATACATTTGAATGAGAAGTGGGAAGGAATCCCAACTTCTCTTTGAGGTACTTAAAAGAGTCCCTAGGTAATGTCTTGGTAAATATATTTGCAATCTTCTCTTTGGAAGGAGCATATTCTAATTTGACCACCCAATCTTGAACATGTTCTCTGAGAAATTGATACTTGATGAGGATATGGTTAGTTTTAGAGTGTTGAATAGGATTTCTAGAGAGATTGATAGCACTTGTGTTGTCACACATGATAGAAATATTTTGGTCATAGGGAACTTGAATATCCTTAAGATTGGTCTTTATCCATAACACTTGTGTACATCAGGATGTTGCAACTATATACTCTACTTCAGATGTAGAGAGGGAAACAAAAGTTTGTTTCTTACTGAGCCAAGATACTAAACAATTGCCAAGGAAAAATACACCTCCACTGGTGATTTTTCTATCATCAATATTTCCTACCCAATATGCATCTATATAAGCTATGAGAACAAGGTATGTAGTTTTTGGATACCATAGTCCATAATCACTAGTGCCTTGCAAATACATAAATATTCTTTTGAATAAAAGAACATGAGTTTCCTTGGGATTTGACTAAAACCTACCTACCAAACTAACAAATTGCACAATGTCAGGTCTTGAAGCTGTGAGATAAAGTAGATTTCCTATCATGGATCTTTACATGGTTTGATCTACCTCTGAAGCATCGTTATCCTTGATGAGTTTGCAACTAGTAGTCATATGAGTGCTTATTGGTGTGTGTTGAGGAAAAGGTATGAGGAACCTTACTCAAGCATTTTCAGATCTTTATAGGCTAAGACAAGATAGTTGGGAATGTTACCCGAGGTTTATAGCCTTAAACAAAAAATAAAAAAATCACTTAATGCACAAGTATTAAGTACGAGGGACAAAGGCTGGTTTTATATATATTATATGTAATTGTGTAAAAGAAATAAACTAAGAAAGAAATTACATTAGTATGTACATGGATAAGAGACAAGGATAAAAGAAAAATCCGGACCAAATCATCAAAATACACATGTGAGACTGAAATCAGAAATCTGATTTTTATATTTATTTCATTCTGAGATACAAAGTTGAATTCCCTTTACAAACCCCTACAAGGGTAGGGACCAAAGTCATATTTAGAATCCTCCAATGGGAACCATACAAAAAGACTAAAAACAAAAGAAAACTGAAGCTAAATATTTGGATCAACATTCCACAAAATGTTGTCACTTGATTCTGCAAAATATTATTTATTAGTCATGAAATTTAATTCATAAACAAACATGAACACATAGACTGCCAAAGATAAATCATACACCTTTAAAGACAAGCTGCTAAAAGCTATGATTCAATTATGAATCTTGTTTCCTTCAATAAGACCTTGTTGTCATCAAGATGGTTAAGCCTTCTAGTAAATCAGAATGAATGAAGAATGGAAGTATCTCACAAGTACAAAACAAACCTTATAGCAGAAGTTACCCTTCTATTCTATCTTACTCCCCCTTTCTCTCTTCATTTGATTGAGCTTTTATCTTTTCTCAATAAGTTATGGTAGTTCAACTACCTTTATTTTGTTAAGCTTAATTAGATTAACTAATTAGTTGAGACAAATAAATAATAATATATATAGATAAGGGTCTAATTAAATAATAACTAAATAGGTGGGACCCCTTCTCACTCCCATTTTAAATTTTAAATAATCATCAAAACATAAAGTATAATACCCCAAACATTTGATTCAAACATTTGCCTTGTAACTCCCATCCTCATATTAATAATCAAATATTTTCATATCAACAAAATAGAACATGACTATATCCAAAAATAACATTATATCCATGTTTTCCAAAACTCTATCTAAATATGTATTTGTTGTCCAAAATACTATTATATCAAATAAAAAGACATTCCTCAAAATAAAATAGCATTAATAATATTAAACACCATATTTATTGTGAGAGGAATTTTGCCTCTTTCCACTGTTACTTTCTCTTGATCCCTTTTCTGATTTATCATGTGCAACAACCTTCCACTGATGGTAACCTTGTGGGTGGATTTCATTGATGACATGGGAACAATAATCCTTGAGATGGAGATGGGAGGACACAAATTCAGAGGAATCTTTGGATGACTTGGAGGGATTGGCCACTCCTTTTCCCTTATCTAGCTCTGGCTTAGGAACATCGTTTTTTAGTCTTTTGCGTGCATGAGAGGACTATACTAGCGAGAAAACACAATCAACTTGGGCATTTTTATTTATTGGTGGTGGAGGAGGGTGTAATGGAAACAAAATTGTAGTAAAACCATGGTGATGAGCTACATGATGATGAACAATTTCTTGTCAACCATCATTGGCAGGTGCTTATGGATGCATAGACACATGATGGAGAACATGGATACAAGATAAATTTTGACATGGATGGAAAGGAGGCCTCTCAGGTACGGGTTGCATAATTCCTTGGCCAACTAGATTTAAAAACCCAACTTGGAAAATCTTATTTAATTCTTGCGGATCAACGTCGAAATGTATCAAAAATCATGGCTTTATATGGCCTCTTTGCCAATTATTTCCTCTGCCTCTATTAACACCTCTATTATTACCTCTGCCATTGTTTCCTCTTCTAAATAAAATCATCCTGAAGCAATATTCCAATCATGTTATGAAAAACTTTTAACAATCCATTGATTTGATAACGGGCTAGTGCTTTATGCAAGTTTTCAATTAAGAATCATTTTATGACGAAGTGTTTGCATAAGGATTAAAGGGCCTATGAATCCATGATTAACCATGCTTGTAAACAATAATACATAACACACATGAAATCAAAATGGAATAAATCATATGAAAAGACATGAGAGAGAGACAACCAATGTTAGTAACGAAGTTCACCCCTCCTGGGCTACGTCTCAGGACCCGCTTCAATTGGAATACAAATCGCTTTCATTCCTTCTTCAAAAGATGTTGGGACCTTCTCAAAAGTGATTACATAAGATATGTCTTCTCCTTCAATGAGGATTCAAGAAGACTGCTCACACTCATACCTCTCCATACATCAATAAGGATGATACCTTACATGAATAAATCTCTCGAAGCTTAGGAGTAGTAGCACTATGGCTTTCTAACTCCGCTCATTAACTCTCCATTACTCTCCTCTTACTCTCCCCCCAAAAAGGCCTCACATAAGGCATTATATATTTTTTCTTCACTCCTTCTTAAGAAAGAGCATTTAATTCCTAGATCCACTATAATAGGATCTAATTACAAAAAGAGGAAAACAAGATCCATGAATGTAGGATCTCAAAATATCTTCAAGTACATAAAGAGAAAAGTCTCAAAACCACCCAAAGACTCCTCATTCATGTCCTTGAGTCTCTCAACCTAATAGTGAGAATAATGGCAAATTGGTGTGAGGTGGTTTCTCACATAAAAACCAATTTCCAAAATGATAATTTAATGATAATGCGTGAGTCTAATTTCCCTCACAAGTATTAATAATTTTACATCAATAATGAATAATAATGCATGAGTTTTTCAAAAGATCATAAAGCATAAATAATATGCATGAGCATCTCATAAAGCATAAGAATGCATGAGACCCTTTCCTCACAAAGCATTAATAAAATGCATGAGAAATATAAACTCAAAACATATAACTTCACCACTCTGCAAATCAACTTGGTGAACACAGTAAAGTCCTTCCATGTGTGGAAAATCCATCCAGATCACGCCTCCCCATAAAGAAAATTTTGGTATCCAAAAGTATCAACTCTATCTGTATGCAAATGTCCTCAAAAGGCGCATTCTTTCAAGACTCCTTCACATGCGTACTTTGGAATCAGAATGCAAAGCCAAAACTCGCAACCGCTGCAAAGCAAATGTTTGGAAAGGTAGATATCTTGTCTCCTTCACCTATGTTCTTTGGAGCTGAAATGTCGAATCCCACCTGCATAATATTGCAACCTGTAGAGGATGATACATGTACCACAATATTTGGCGTACCTTACTTGCCAAGAGTTTATAACTACACTCTTGGTCAAGTTTACATTGAATCTTTAAAATAGTATAGGAAAATCGCCTCAACCCGATGTTTATATCATGATTACAAAGAAGCCAATGAAGGATTGAGGTGCAACAATGCCTCTCACTCTCCTCACTCAAGAGTGGCTAAACATCCATTACAATGATTCATAATCATTGATTTTACATTTAATTACAAGGCACTTTGATATGCCAAAATGTGCACAAATTAGGAAAAACCCTATGGTCATATCTACCCATTACAAAATGTGCAGTAATATATGCACTAGTGGTGCAAAACCCCCACTACAAAATATGTGCACTTCAAATGCCCAACTCTTTTAAAGGACATATATCAAACTCCAAGCATAGGCAAAATGCCCCTTGATTGCCTTTGATCCATCATATGGTAACTATGGGATGTATAATGAAGGTGTATGTCTTCATTTACTTTGGCATTTCCTTGGACAAAGAAAATTCGATATATGGCTTATGTCAAAAGTCTATATATTTACTTTGGCATATGGCTTTGCACAAAAAACGATTTTAATGCTCAAAATACCATCCAAAAGTAATAATATAAAACCCTATTTTCAGTTATCAAACTTTACCAACATGATGGCAAGTTCTTCGCAACTCCACCATATTCATACTTTTGGAGTCTTCGAACTCGATTCGGATCCCATCTTGGTAACCAACACATGGTTGAGACGCATTAGCTCCCGGGTCTTATCAGTCATATAACCAAATATATGAGTTTTCCAAACGATGATATGGATGAAAAAACCAGAGTTGCACTGGACAACTCATCATAAATAGATCTGATCGATACCAACAATATCTCCAACACTGTCACCACATATCACTCATAATGTGGACCACATTTTCATAGCAGCACACCACCAACAACAGAGGTAGCTGGCACAAGGAATATTCATCGAGTAATGGAATGAGAGAAGAGAAATCTAGGTTGCAATTTTAATGCCAAGGATTTGGCATGTATCGAATTTGACTACGAACAAAAACTGAAACCCTTGCCATTGCTTGATAATGAACTCACAAACTGTAGAAAACTGGATTATAATTGGATATATGTCGATCCTTTCAGTGATCGACTTCCAGACCTGCAAATTTGTTTGGGTCACAAGTCAGTACCAGTACCCCATCCACATCCTTCCATACTTGAATCTCTCTAAGGACTAAGGCCTTGCCAATAACTGTTGCAGTCAGATCACTGGTTTTTCGGTGAAGGCACTGTGCAGGTCCAATAGAAAATTATAAAATGTTGTTGCATCTTGCTTGATAAATTGTTGCAACCACATATATCAGCGCTCCTAAAACATGATCACAATGAATTGGACAATGGCAACGATGCTTATGAGTGAACACGTTCTCAACAAACACATCTCTATGCAACACAAATCTTAGAGGAGTGATCGATCTATTTTTGGAGATCGATTGACTCTGCCAACGAGTCACATGAATCACTATTGGAAACTTCAACATCCAATTTGAATCAAATAACTAACAACCTTCCCCAATGCCTCTTCGACTATTCCATTCGAATAGCTCGATCGATCGACACAGAATTACCAATCTATGTCGTTGATGCAAAGGTGGGATTGGCAGTAATAGGATAAATCCATTCCAACAAGACTTATAGTAAAAATACAGAGGATTGGTATCGACATCGAACACAATGTCCCAATCTGGGACCTCCCAATCGATATGTTGCAAGATATCAATCCTTGCGTTCCTCTGCTCCTCTAACCGAAGTTGTTGAGCGAGTTATCTAGATATATTGACAACTCTACAGTCACCTCCCGAAGCAGCCTCAAACACCCATCGAAATAAGTATCAAACTGAGCACCAATGAACCATTGGAAATCATCTACACTAATTGTGCAATGGGGATGTGATTTGCAAAAAAAATAACAGGTATCCCTGTAGTAGCACAATATGCTGACAACACATTTGAAGTATCACTAGTCGAAGCAAAACCCACACCAACAATGGGTTTATTCAAGATAAAGTTCAGAATAGTAGGAAACAATATTATACCAACATATACATCTACATAATGGACTCAGAGCTAAGGACTCGATGGCTTTGTCAAACATCTATTTGGCACCAACAATATTTCATTAATTGTTCTTCATTTCGACGGTCTCCCACTTGTTTGGTAGTTTCCTTGAATACATAAATAAGACCATCCATATATTTAATAGAGACATCGTTATCCAATTGTTAGAAGAGCTTATCATGAATAATTTAAAAAAAAACGATGAAGGTAGCATCAACGTCCACCCCCCCCCCCCCCAACAAAAAAAAAAAAAAAAAAAAAAAAAAAAAACTCATAGAAAGTTTTCAATTTTGCAGAAATGATAACCATTGTTTACCAAGCCATTCAAACAGATGCTCCTTGGATAGTTGATATTTTTGAACAACTGATTATACGATTATTGTCGCTGGAATAACTCCTTCATCTTCTTCCTTGTTCTTTGCAAGATCTTGTACGACTCTTTTGCCACGTTTTGGACGAAGCTAAGGATGAACTTTCCAGCATTTTCCAATCCAATGGCCGCTCATCTCGCAATGAGTGCAATAGTTCCTTTGCTTCTCCTTTAACAAAATATCCTTGTCACGAAGACATGAAAGAGGTTCTTTCCATATTGCCTCACTTCTGGTGGGAATGCTCGTCTTTTCTACCCAAAATTTCTTCTTGCAATCCTTGGCTACATCATGGTTAGAATACCTATGACCATAATCATCTTTCTCATATGTAAGAAAAGAATTGAAATGTCCTTTATACCTTCCTGAGTGGTTCTTGCTCTGATGAGGACAAGCTGTCTTGATTCCTTTCGTGGAATCTGATGGCGAAGAGATGGTTTTTTATTCAACAACCTTTGAGAATTCTCTATTCTCCTCCTTTCCATAAACCAAACCTATGAATCGTGGTATTTGTACCACCTCTAATGGCTGAGTGATTCCTTGGCCATGAATGCCAAGTCCACCTCCTTTGTATCCCATATTTGTGAGGAGATTCATGCCCACATTAGTTTCATACTGAGAAAACATTGAACATGACGAAGCATCATATACCTTGGTTTGAGTTTGTGCATCCACGATAGAAGGATATTTGTCTTCCATTCATTCACCATGCTGAAACTTAGCCAAGATATCATCCTTGGTTTGAAATTCGAGTTGCAATTCTTCAATAATTACGTTGAGGACTTCTCCATGAAGCTGAGACATCTCTTGAAGCTCTTGCTTCTCTTCTTCTGCAACCTTCAAAAGTTTCCTCAACTTTGCATTTTCAGCTTGAATGTTGTGATTTATCTCTTCTAATTGTTGAATTCTTTCTTCTTTCTTCACTCCTTTTCCTATCTTGCAAAGAAGTCAGCCTAGCTCTGATACCATATGATATGAAAACGGGCGAGTACTTTACGCAAGTTTTCAATTAAGAATCATTTTCTGATGAAGTGTTTGCATAAGGATTATAGGGCATATGAATCCATGATTAACCATGCTTGTAAACAATAATGCATAACACACATGAACTCAAAATGGAATAAATCATATGAAAAGACACGAGAGAGAGAGACAACCAATGTTGGTAATGAAGTTCACCCCTCTTGGGCTACATCTTCGTACCCGCTTCAATTGGAATACAGATCACTTTCATTCCTTCTTCAAAAGATGTTGGGACCTTTTCATAAGTGATTAAATAAGAGATTCCTTCTCCTTCAATGAGGATTCAAGAAGACTGCTCACACTCGTACCTCTCCATACATCAAGAAGGATAATGCCTTACATGAATAAATCTCTCGAAGCTTAGGAGTAGTAGCACTATGGATTTCTAACTCCACTCATTAAATATCCATTAATCTCCTCTTACTATCCCCCCACAAAGGGCTCACATAAGGCATTATATAGTTTTTACTCACTCCTTCTTAAGAAAGAGCATTTAATTCCTAGATCCACAATAATAGGATCTAATTACAAAAAGAGGAAAACAAGATCCATGATTGTAGGATCTCAAACTATATTCAAGTACATAAAGGGAAAGTTCTCAAAACCACCCAAAGACTCCTCAGCCATGTCCTTGATTCTCTCAACCTAATAGTGAGAATAATGGAAAATTGGTGTGAGGTGGTTTCCCACATAAAAACGAATTTCCAAAATGATAATTTAATGATAATACGTGAGTCTAATTTCCCTCACAAGTATTAATCATTTTACATCAATAATGAATAATAATGTATGAGTTTTTCAAAATCTCATAAAGCATAAATAATATGCATGAGAATAACATAAAGCATAAGAATGCATGAGACCCTTTCCTCACAAAGCATTAATAAAATTCATGCAAACTATAAACTCAAAACATATAACTTCACCACTCTGCAAATCAACTTGGTGAACACAGTAAAGTCCTTCCATGTGTGGAAAATCTGTCTAGATCATCCATGAATCAATAACCTACCTAAATAAAATCAAAAGGTTGGCTCTATCATACACAACATAAGCACATGCAATCCATCCATCAATACTTTAAAACTCAACAATCAATTTTCATTTGAACAGGGAGTGATAGGGCTATTGGGAAGATGGGGGGAATTGTAATGAGCGAAAAATGGTAGCATGGCCAGGAAGAAACCAACAAATACTGTTCAAGCAAGTGTAGAGGTAACTTCTTTACTAAAACAAAAAATGTATCCATATCCAAACTTCCAACACGAGTCATCATCTAGTCCCTTTCCTTTCATGTTAATCCTTTCTCTCTCCTTTTTTTTTGTAGAAACAAATTCATAATAATAGAACGTGGGATGTTTTCAATGCATTTGGGAAGGTGGTGGGAATATAATGAGTGGAAAAGGAGATAATGAATGGGAATAAAGTGATTATTGTTTTGTTACATGAAATAATAATATTGAAAATCAACATTGCCCTAATTTTCCAAAAACAAATTCTCTGTTAATAATTCAAATTCAAGACACAACAGTTTTAATAGTGCTCAATATAAAACCAAATGAAAATATCAGGATTGTCAAACTTTACAAATTTCATTTCTCCCTTTTCCTCTTTTTTTTTTAGAGATAGATATCCATTAGCAAAATATTGTGTAAGATATTGTTTATGAAGTCATTCGAAACCGGATTGACTCAAGCCAACATGGGAGGCTGATAAAACAAACATAAATCCATCGACCTTTTAATATACAAAACTTATATCACAACCACAATACTTTTCACATAAAAATACTGGGTTCGAAACCCCATTGTGGAGCTAGCTAGTGTGTTTTTTCCAGGAACCCTATAATCGAAATTGACATTACCCTCACAGATAAAACCAATATTTTCCACTATTGAGTCAACACCAAACAAGTATCAAAATACAAGTTGAAATTCACTAACTCCCATATATCGGTTACAAAACGAGGTCTGGGAAAACATAGAGGTGAAATATTAATAAGGGGTTTGCAAAACAAAACAACCATTTATTTCTATAACAAACTTTCCATAGACCACCCATGGTGGCCGCAAGGAAAATATACATGTCTCACATATATTCATAAATAGTGGAAAGATAATTCGAAAGAGCTGCAAGTCTTCCCAGGATTGGGTAAAGGGTATGGAATTATGAAAAAAACCCAATTGTTCTTTTATTTCACAGAGAAAGCCCTTCGAATTTTAATCACGAGAGATGAGCGAAACCGAAAGTACTTGCCATAATTATTTTCCAAGAGTCATAGAAAAATAAGAAGCATTCATTATGGGCGAAACACAATCACATATTTCAAATAGAATGGAATGTCGAACATTATTCTGAGCTTGAAATGTTTAAATTCCAATAGGAAGAAACCTCCTTTAAATGTAATTTGCACATCCATAATACCCACATACATCCATTATAAACTTAGGAAAGAAAACACAGTCTGCAAGAAAATATAAGAGTCGACATCGTGATTTTATTCAAAGAAGAGATACAGTTCATGAATGGAGAGGTAAGAGCTAACATACCTGTAAGGAGAATGCCAGAAATCCAACGAGAACCACTATTCCTTCAAAGGCTGAGCAAAACAGAGGCGATACTAACCAAATAAACCAACACAATGAAAGAAAAGTGAAGGTGGAAACCTCGAGGTAGGGTAAGAACGACGTGCAATAATGTATGTTCAACACTTAGCACCAAAACAATCATGTCCCGCATTCCTTGCTAGTGAAGGATTGTTGTAACACCCCTGTTTCCACCAACTTGTAATTAATCATTAATTATGATCACCACGTTATGGCATGTGAACAATGTAAATGTATTTTTTTTTAGATTTCCAATAACTGAATGTGGGGGTGAATCCTTGAAGTACTAGCCATGATACCACTAGAGGAAAGAGTGAGGAAAATGTAGAGAGGGTTCATTATGTCAAAATGACTCCAAACTCTCTTTGTTGAAATAATAAGCCTCATCCTGATCCCAAGGAAAAATCAGTTAATGAGAAAAGGATTGGTGGTTGAAAAACTAACTACCCCCAATGAATGGAAGCATGGAGCATCTGGATGAGGAGACATAAAACTGTCAACCCGAAGTACCATAGAACAAAATTTTGTATAGGCCCAAATTGACCTGAGTTCCTTTTGACAGAAGGAACAAGATAGGTACATAACCTCCTTGGGGGAAAGGAGAGGGAGTACAAGAGAACGGAGGAGAAACCATTCAAAAAAAAAAGAGAGAGAATGTGAGCCTCTCAAGCTTAGAAGAAGAACTAAAAGATTAAGCAATTTTGGTTACTGGAGAGAACAAGAGAAAGAATCGATGAGAGTTTGCAGGAAACATGACCTGAGCAGAAGGCCAAGAGCTTGATCCTGAGGGAGCATCTGATAAACCTCGCAGAGGCTGATACAGAGAAAGGATCTCTAAGAAATTGCAAAAGGTCCATACTGATATAATGGCTTGGCATGGGGGTGGCTAGAGAGCTAAGAATGAATGCCTATGATCTTATGTTTGGGTGGAAAGGAGAACACCCACAGTTAGTTGGATGTCTGCAACTTGTAATAGATAAGTATTATCAAACCATGTGAAATTGAACTGTAAATGTAAATTAAGGTTGGATATTCTGTGAATGTTTCCTAGATGTGCATGCTTGTTTGATGATTAGACTATGTTCCTTTATTTTTCTTGATTGTGTATTTAATAAAGTAAGGAATTATATGGTTTGAACATGATTTGTACACGTAAATGCTTGATCCCCTATAGTGGCTCAAGTTAAAGAAAATAAATTGTGATTTCATTGACCATGGGCATAGTTTCATGTATGCATGAAAATACTTCCAGTTGTTTTGGGCCTCCTGGAAAAAGGGTCTGTCAAGCTTGAAAGAGGTATTACGAGGGTTCACAAAGCCAGTGCAAGTTGTGTAGAGGTTAATAACTCTCTAAGTTATAAATTCCATGAGAAGCGCAATAAGTGAGCCCACACTTCATCCGAAGTATTTGCAAGCTCATAAGGTATAATGCTCGTGGAATGAAGACAAAGGTCACGACCTATGAAAACCATGGGTTAAATCCCTTATTGAATGGAAGCGGAACCACAGAGTAGAAAAGGAGCCACAATAGTCGTTGATCTGGCTACCAGGATAGATTTTGGCCATTGGATAATACCCAAAAAGGAGATAAGTTATTCGAGACTATGGGAGTCCGGAGCTCCAGGGTGAACAAACATTGCAATGTCCTAAATTCACCGAAGGTCACCTGTCGAACTGATAACTTGGCGATTGAACGACAGTTAGCGATCATTTACCCGTTAACGTGGGATTCATTCCCTTGCTAAACCCTGATCCGCTTCTTGGTCACGAAATAATGTGAGTCATAGATCTGAAGGTACTCATGAGCCTCCATGACCATTAGATCTATGCCATGGTCAGTCCGACATTGACCACTTTGGAAGAAAAACACTGTCATAACACCAAAACCATCGAATGTCGGAGTTTCAAATTAATGCGAACCGTGAATCTAGGGAGTCCATTGAGAAGCCCTCTCAACCGTCCAATCAACTAGTGGAAGGACTTGCGTATAACACTTTGGTGAAGTCCCACTATGGGAGAAAAGGAGTGTTAAGTGGTTACAACCCCTGAATGTCAAACTCATGAAGTGACAAAGATCGTAGATCTGGGGACTCTTTAGGATCTCCCATGACCATTATATCTAAGTCACAGTCAGTCCGGTGTTGACCACTCTGGGAGAAAGGGAGTGTTAAGCGGGTGAAACCCCCAAACGTCGAAGTCATGAAATAATATGAAACGTTGATCCGAGGATGCTTCAGGATCCCTCCTTATTGTCAAATCTAGACCGTGGTCATTCTATTGCTGACCCCTCTGGAAGAAAAGAGGAAGCTACACAGCAGATCCCCCGAACGCCGAAGTATTGAAGTAACAGAGGCCATATATCTATGGATCCACGTGGACTTATCTCGACCGTGGGATATAAGGGGTGTTGAAAGGTTGTCAGACCAGAGTGATGTGGCATGCTGACATCACCCAAGGTGATGTGGACCCACGTTCGACGTCCCATGTGTCACCCTGATTCATACTTTTCACAGACTCTATGTTCACATTAGAATGTGACATGTGTCACCCATTGATGGGGCCATGTGTCATCTCTTCCTTGTCGCATGTCATCCCCTTGGCACATGCTCACTTGGCCTAACGATGGGTGGAGTACTTAGGCTTGACTTATCCTTTCCCCTGTGTTTAATGTGTTTCCGGGTGTAAGTGTGGACCCTTTGGAACTCCAGGAATTTGGGACTCCAGAGATTTGGAGTGGGGTGATTGAATACGACAAAGGGGCCAAAGGACGAAGCTATGTGGTAGGATTCTGGGGCTTCGGGACTCCAAAGGATATGTGCATAGAAAGAAAAAGGGACGTTCAACACCGAATGTTGAATTTCCCCTAATCCTATGTGTTAAATGAGGACAAAGTTCTGTCGTTGGATTTAACGGTGGATGGATTTCCACCATATATGTGGGAGCATTAGGGAGCTCCGAGAATTTGAGGAACTCGAGATGGTACGAATGAGACAGAACCACGTGGCCCTTGATCGATATCACCTACATATATTTGGAAGGGTGTATCCCCCAATCCATAGCTTGGATTCGAGTAGGGTAGCAGTTGTTAGATATCTCTTGATGAGAAGAAGAGGATGGAGATCCCAAAAAGAGGATTTGAGATTATTAAGGAAGGTGAAATTTTGATGCCCCATCCCTAAAATGGGTACTTAAGGGGTTGGGTGTGTTACAAATTGGTATTAGAGAGGGAAACAACACTTGGCCTACTTAGGCTCACGAAAGAGTCAAAGTAATTATTTTCTTTATTAGAAAACTTTAAGGGAGAGGGCACCCTGCCCTACCCTATCTAGCAGAGCATGATTCAAACATAGGCCTGGATGGGCCGAAGAAAAGTCATAAGGATATTTTACCAAGTCTAAGATGATATTTTTGAGAGTATTACTTGTAAATTTTTTGAACCTGCACAAAATAGATCTAGCTAGAAAATACCACACACATTTGTAGAGAGAAATTGAGAAAAAAGAAGCAAGAGAGAAAGAATGGAAGAATTCTCATTAACCGTAATGAATAATGAATAATTTACACATGATATAATCTGTATAACTCAACCAATGTGCACTAGAGGTGAAGACAATGCACCATAGTGGTGGTCTAGAGTGATCTAGACACACACCAACAGTTACAGGAGTGAACTGGCACCTAGTCTAGTATCTCAGGTAGTTAAGGAAGTGAACTTCCACTTAGTTGAGTTAACTAATCTACCAGTCTTCAGTTGAATGACTGAAATGAAGTGAAGAGAGGAGGAGATCAGGGAATCATGGGTAATGCACTATTCTGGTGATGATCTTATCTGAAAATAGAAGGCTGACTTGTTATGCTATGCAAGCACCCGCTACTTCATTAAAATAAACTTTACAGGACCTTGCTTCATGTGTTAAAATATGCAAGATAAACTTATGTGTTAAGTTCATGCTTCTTCTTGTAAATGTTCATGTGTGAGAATGTGTTTTTTTAAATGGTTAAATATGTGCTTTAGAATAAAAACTCAGTAACATAACTTGCAACAAATAAACCATCAAACTCAGAACAATCACAACATGATAAAGGAGTTCACCCCCCTCCGGGATACATCTCCTTGAGCCTCCATAATGGACTTGGCTCTCTGGGATTAATTAGTCAAAAGTTCTTTTAAAAGCTGCTGCTCAACTCCAATGGAAAAACAGACTGTACCATTGATATCAGAACACATAAAAACCCCCAAAATGACTAATAGAACTCTGAAAACGGATCATGGCTCATCCGGGCATGACCTCTTCTACATGTGGCCATAAGCTTCCCTAAGATTATCTTTGGAAAAAACACCTGTAAAATTCCTCAACAGCCTCTGAAACCTGTCCCAATGTGTTCAGAGCATATCAATTATCCAAAAATGATTATTCAATCACAGAAAATAAACATAGGCTCACCAAACCATGTCCTCGATCAATGAGGGCTTCAAGCTCCCTCGAGCTTGCTAAAACTTCAATGGTGAAAAACTTGCAGAAGAAGTATTCAAATGGCCTTGAAAACAACACCAATGGATCCAACACGTCCAAAAACCCCTATCTGGGCTTTTATGGCACCTCAATCGGCCAAAAGATGAAGAAGTTAGGCCTCCTCCATTTTTCTCCTTCAAGCTTTCTGAAACTGGTTCGCCAAAATGCACCTCTGTGTGCATGAACCAAGAACACGCTCCCAAAACACGTTAAAAACCAGCACCGGGCGTGACCGCGCCAACGGTGCAAACCGTAGGACGGTTAAGGCGCCTCCATCCCCTAACCGCCTAGCACCTGGGCGTGTGAATGGTCATGTGACCTCACGCTTGTCAAAAGGTGGTTAACCGTTACATAACCGTAACGCGCTCCAGGTCACAGGCATATGGTTAATAAAAAACCACGGGCTATTATAAAATTCCTACACATAACGACCGCATGTAACCAACATAACCGTTGGAACCATAACATAAACCGCACATACATAATAGGGCGGCTATAACACAGTTATATTACATGTTATATGTGGTGTAATGAAACTATGGGTCGGGGCAATGTATAAAACACCCGCGTGCATATATATAACATATGGTTATATGGTATGAATAGAACCATGGGTCGGGGCTAAGCCCTGACCCGCCCCCCTTTCCAATTAATACAATATGTAAATTTAAATACATATAAACTCACATACATAACAAGCATTGACGTGTGGTCCGTTGGCAAGTCGGACTTTGTTAAAGCGCTTGTATGGTGGGGAGGTCCGGGGGTCGAACCCCACGGCCTCCATAAAGTTTTAGTTAACAAACCAAAAATCCATTAGCCAATAAAGGGGTGCCACGTGGTAGCCCATGATTGGGCCACGTGACACCTTACCATTCACCGAAAATGATGCCACGTGTCACAACACGATTAGAACAACTGCCAGCCAATCAAACTGCCACATAACCTTTGCCACATAATCGTACAGTCGCCACGTCAGCATCCATACGGACTATACGGACTGCCCAGTCAGCATCCATTTTTTTTTTACTATTTGGCGATTCAGACAGATCGTGATATCTCTTGCTCCCAACGTCCGTTTGAGACAAAATGAGTTGCGTTGGGTTCGTGATGACGAGGGCTACAAACCCATTTGTTTTGAGGCAATTCTGAGAAATTTTATTTTTGAGGTAGAATTTGACCCCTGGTCCAGATTTTGATCATGATCCCAAGGAAAATGCACATTTGCTAGTGATGATCCCAATGTTGCATGGTGACAAAACCAATGAAACATCTAGACTCAACTCAACTAATCAAACTGAAGTGAAAACATAAGAGAATATTGTCCCTAAACTTTAGGAGACTGGATAAAGACTAATAAACATAGGAAAAACCTTAAGAAAAAGAAATCATAGGTGTTTGTGAAGTAACTCCAACACCCCCCCTAAACATCACTCTGGTGAAAATAAAGAATGGGTCCCGGCAACGAGGCCATGTTAGGTACCTAAATACAAAATATACACTGAAATAAAGTGAGAAAAGAGGGAAAACCTCATGGGAAAACCCCCCCTCAAGGTACAATGTATGCTAAAAAGAAGAACTGATAGTTGTTGGGAAATTGTGTCCTTCACTCCAAGTCAAATTTGCAAAGAATGGAACTTCTTCTCAGTGAATTTCTTGGTGAAGATGTTTGCCATATGTTTTATAGAAGGAAAGAATTGTAGGTCGATGATCCCTTCATGCACTAAGTCCCAGATGTAGTGCATTTGGATATTTATTTGCTTCATCCGCTACCTCTAAACTGGATCTCTACAAAACTTCAGAGTGCTCTGTTTGTCACACCAGATGACGATCGACCGATGAAACTGAATACCCAACTTAGTGAGAACATGTTGTAGCCACATAGTCTGAATGGTTATGTTAACTAACCCTCTGTACTCTGCCTCGACTGAATATAGAGAAATGGAAGCTTGCTTCTTGCTCAACCAACATATAGGCCCAAAACCAAGGCTTAGTGAGTAACCAGATGTGGACTTAAAATCATTGTTATCACCAACCCAGTCAGAATCAGTGAACCTGATGAGATATAATGTAGATTCTGATGCATAATGAATCCCAAAGGTGATGGTTCCCTATACGTACCGAAGGATATGATTTTTTGCCTTCCAATGTAGCTCATACAGCTCTTGCATGAACCTGGAAATTGTGCCAACTGCATAGGAGAGGTATGGTCTAGAGTGTGTGAGATACAACAAGATCCCCACTAGTTATTTGTACAGTGTGTTGTCAACCAGTGGAGTGTCCCCACCATCCTCAAGTTTAACTCCAGATAGAAAAGGAGTCGGAGCAGACTTTCAATCTGTCATGTGAAATCGCTCAAGGAGATCTCGTGCATACTTGACCTGAGGCAGTTTGATTCCTAATGCATCCTGACTGATCTTGATTCCAAGGAAGAAGTGTAGTGGACCCATGTCCATCATCAAAAACCTATCATGTAGAATCCTCTTGACTGCAACAATAGTTGAAGTCGAGCAACTGATGATCATCAAATCATCAACGTACATAACTAAGAGTAGAATTGAATCATATGTCCCGATCATGTAGACATTTGGGTCTGATTTACAATGTACAAAGTTTTGTGACAACATGTAGGAGTCCATCTTGGCATACCATTCCCTCATATCCTACTTGAGGCCATAAAGAGATTTATTCAGTCAATAGACCAAAGAGGAATCCTGCATAAATCCCTGGGGTTTCTCCATATAGATATAATTAGAGAGATCACCGTGAAGAAATTCATTCTTCACGTCCATCTGATGGAATTCCCATCCCTTGGCTGCCACAATGGCAAGTTCCAAACATATGGAATCCATCTTTTCTACTGGAGAGAAGGTCTCATCATAGTAAATGCCATGCACCTATTGAAAGCCTTTGGAAACTAGCCTGGCTTTGTATATGCTAATCTATCCATTTGTTGTGCTCTTGTTCCTATAGACCCATCTACACCTAACATGTTTCCTTCCAGAAGGAAGGGGAACCATATCCCAAGTCTAGTTCTCGAGGAGGGAGTTGTACCCCTCCTGCATGGTGGATTCCCAAAAGGGATTTTTAGCAGCCTCTCCATAAGACTGTGGATATGAAGGCTAAACCAAGAAAATATTCCTGGATGGAAATGGTTTAGTGGCAGTGAGTGCAATAGGAGGCTACCCGAAATCAGATCGATTCCACCTAATATCAATTTGATCAACAACAAGATCCCCTGCATCCTCAAGAGTAGTTTGGGTCCACTTGGGCCCCTACTCTGGCTCTGCATATGCATTTGGATGCACTGAATATGTATCTAACTGTACTAACTCTATATATCGATCATCTGAATCCTCTGAATCATAACTCTTGTCCGAAGAAGCGTCGGTATGTTCATGCTCATCATCTCGGACAGGTGGAAGAATGAATAAGTCTACATGAGGCTGCTGAGGTACATGAGAGACACTTTCATTGAATTGGACACTTCACTCAATGATGAGTCGGTCCGAGGAAAGATCAATAAGTCTTTATCCCTTCACACCATAGGGGTATCCAACAAAGATACACTTTGTGCTCTGTGGATCAAATGTCTTCCTATTTTTAGAGGAAATCCGCACGTGAACTGAAAATATGAAACTGGGTCACTTCTGGTTTGAGGCCGCTCCAAGCCTTGTAGGGGGTGTTATCCTTGAAAGATCTATGGGGATATTTGTTTTGGATTTAGGTTTCACAATTAAGTTCTTTGGCCCATAGTTCCTATGGTAGTAACTTTTTATGTAGCATGCAAGATTCCATCTCTTTTAGAGATATGTTTTTCTACTCAACAACTCCGTTTTGCTGCGGAGTATAGGGAACTATGTGCTACAATTGAATCTCTGCCTCATGAAAAATATTCTAGATCTCATGATTGACATACTCTCCCCCATTATCAGTTCGAAGGAATTTGATTTTCTTTCCTGACTGTGTCTCAACCAAGGCGTTGAAATCTTTGAGGTGTTGAAAGACCTCTGATTTTTTCTTGAGAAAGTAAATCCATGTGAAATGAGAGAAATAATCAACCAAAATTAGAAAATACCTCTCTTTGATGAATTATGGATGCAGAAAAGGACCCATGAGGTCACTATGGATCAGATCTAAAGGAGAGGAAGCTCTTTGAGTCTTTCCTTTGTCGAATTTCTCTTGAGGGTGTTTTCCAAGAACACATCCCTCACAGATTCCTTTGGAGAAATGGATTTCTGTTAGATCATCAACCAATATTTTATTTCTAATCTATTGCATATATCTAAAATTCAAATTCCTAAACCTTTATTGCCATATCCTACTGCTTTCATCAGCGTGGGTAAGAAGTAAAGCAAAATATGGTTCAATAAATTCAAAAAATGTATACAATCTAGATTGATGATTTACCTCACCGGTAGCAACATTAGAATTGGTTTGCATGTCATATATGTCCACTGCATTAGGTGTGAATATGAATTTATTTTCAGTGCCAAAATTCATCATCCGATACATGAAAAGAAGATTGATGGAAAGTTTGGGAACATGTCGCACATTCTCGAAGCTTCCATTGGTGAGTTAAATCATTCCTTTGTCAGTGACCTTGACTGGAGAGTTGTCCCCCATTATAATGGGAGGACCTTTTCATGCATATAATGAATAATAGACTTATTTTGTGGGAGCCATGTGATGTGATGCTCTTGAATCTATGATCCAAGAATCATGAGAGGATTTGATGGCAATCAAGGCATGGCTAGAATTAGCTTTCTTGGGATTCTGATCTTCTGGCTTCTTCTTCTTGGCACCCTTGGGGATGCAATCTCCAAGGTTGTTTTTCTGAAGTATTTGAGTCATTAGATATATTTTTTTCTTCATGCATGCAGATTGTGGATGGAATCTTGTATGGTAGTATGTGCCTCTCTCCTCTTTTCTTCCTTTCCACCTTTGGATATGGAGGCATCGGTGAAGGGTTTTGAGTAACCTTCCTTCTTTGGATTTGCATGAGATTTCCTTTTATCTTTATATTTATATTTTTGATATTGATGGTTGCCATATTTCACAGTAAGTGCATGCACCTTTGGGCCTTTGAATTTTCCCATGTTGATGAGCTTGGTTTTCTCTTGTGTCAGGGATTCGATAAATTTCTCAAGAAAAGGAATCTTCCAGGTGGTTCCAGAGGTGAATTTGACTTAATAGAATGTGGATATGAACACAAAGCATAGAGAATTCAATATCAATTTTGGAGAGAATGGTGAGAACCATTTGTTTCTCCTCCTTATATTTATCAACCCTGCAAGCTTTAAGTTGTGAAAGTAAATCCTTTTATGGTGTAAAGAAATATTAGATATTGTTGAAGCTTTTTGGATCCAATCTGAGCGATTCCACCTCGAGTATGTGTCCCCTCATCTCATACTGTTTTCCAAAGAGCCCTTCCAAGGTGGTTCAGGATTCATTGGGGGTTTTATAGGAAGAAATGTGAGAAATGATATCAGGAGAGATGAGACTGCAAATTGTTCTAAATTCTTCATCCATTCAATCTAGATACTTGGATTTTTCTATGGATGATGTCAGTTTTTTATTTGTATTCAAGGTTAACATGTACAATCCTCTAGTTCAGATATGCATGATTATTCTCTCCTTCCATGCAAAGTAATTGTAAGGTGTAAGAATGAATTCTTTTGGGAATTCCATTTTTCCACTGTCTTCAATCTTTGGTACCTGCAAAAATAATTTGGTGTAGATTTTTATTAACAGTCTGTTGGCTATGATACCATGTAAATGTGTTGAACCTGCACATAATATATCTAGCTAGAAAATTCCACACACATTTGCAGAGATAAATTTAGAAAGAAGAAGCAAGAGAGAAATAATGGAAGAATTCTCATTGGTGGGTCCATGAAATGTGGATGGTGTTGTGAATGTGGAGGGCATTGTAAATTAGCAGTACTCGACTTCTAAGGCACCAAAAGCACATTTAGATTGTTTGAGGAAAATTTGGTGCTGAGAGAGTATATGGAGAACTCAATCCAGATGAGCAAGACAGGTTGTCTAGTTTTTGTTGTAGATGAGGATATCATCAAAGAAAACTAAGACAAAATGACGGAGAAAAGGATGGAAGACATGATTCATAAGGTTTTAGAAAGTGGAGTGACCATTACACAAGCCAAAGGGCATGGAAAAAAACTCATAGTGTCCCTCATGAGTTCTAAAGGCAGTCTTAGGAATGTTTTCCTCTTTCATACATATCTGGAGGTAGCCAGAACGAAGATGAAGTTTAGTAAAGAATTGGGCGCCACTTAATTCATCCAAGAGGTCATCAATTACATGAATGGGAAATTTGTCTTTAATGGTGAATTTTTTGATGGCGTGGAAGTGAAGACACATTCTGTAAGAACCTTATTTCTTAAGGACCATGACCACAGGATAAGAGTAGGGGCTCGTACTAGGGTGGATAACACCTGAGTTGAGTAGTTCTTGAACCATTTTCTCAATTTCTTTTTTTTTGGAATATGGGTGACCATAGGGATGGATATTGGGAGGAAGGCTTCCTGGAACACAGGGAATGTAATGATCATGAAAACCATGGGAAGGAGGGAGTCCCTGGGGAGTGGAAAAAACCACTTGATGTTTAGAGAGTATGGATTGGAGGTCATGCGACACAGAGGGTGTCTCGGTTGATTGTATGGCATGGAGTTGGGAAATAATGCCATAATGACCCTTTTTTAGTAGTTTTTCAATGCAATGGGAACTAATGATCTCCGGGGAACCGACGATGATGCCTTGGAACTTATATTGTTTTCCCTCCTAGTCGAATTGCATGGTTAATTCCTTAAAATCCATGAGAATGGGACCCAAAGTCCTCAGCCATTCTGCACCCAACACAATGTCACAACCACCCATGGTGATAGAAAACATATGATATTTCATGTGGTATTCACCAATTTGGAGACACACATTTTCATAATGCCCTCCACATTTCATGGACCCACCATTGTAAATCATGATTTGGAAATTATTGACTGCATGGATATAGAAATTATTTTCTTGGGCAATGTGGCAATGAATAAAATTATGGGTGCTTCCACTATCAACAAGAATGATGACCTTCCTATGCTTGATGTAAACAATTATCTTGAGGGTTTTGGGAGTAAAGAATCTAGTGAGAGAATTTAGGGAAATGACCGGTTCTACTTCAGGAGGGTCCGAGGGAGTGGTTATGTCAGTGGGTTCAGGTGACACAGACATAAGGGGAGTGTCAACATGCTCTTCCGAAACATCCTCCAAGATGGCCATAAAAATATTTTATTCCTTACACTTGTGTCTTGGAAAATATGTGTCATCACAATTATAAAAAAGGCCTTTGAGTTGGCGCCCATCCATTTCAGTCCTGGTCAATTTCTAGATCTTTAGTGGAGTAGAAGGAAAAGTGGGAGTTACTGGTTTAGTGTAAGGATTAAGGAGCATTTTCTGTTTTGATAAGAGACAACCTATTGTGCTTCCTTAAATCTTTTAGTAGTGTCCACCCAACTTTGAGGCTGAGCCATGAGGACATGAGAAAGAATCTCATCCTTGAGGCCATTGATAAAAAATTCTCGAAAAAAAGCATCAGACATGCCCTCTGTACAAAAAACATGTCTCTCAAAAGTAGCTATAAAGTCTTCCACAGTGCCAGATTGTTTCAACTTTGTCAAACAGACTAAATGGTTGGTGTCAATGTCAAAGCATTCATAAAGCTCTGCCACAAAGTGTGTCCAAGCCACATACCCTTGGTGGGCATTTTTTCTCCATTGCCACCATTTCCAATGTTCTTGATCTAGATGGAGAACACCATACCAGAGTTTGGCCAACTCATCCATAAAGCCATACAAAGAGAAATAATGTTCCATTTGAGTTACCCAGCCAGTGGGATCTGATCCATAAAATTTGGTCACATCCACATGTTAAAGGCGTAGGTCACGCTGAAAGTGACGGGGCTAAAAATTATGGGAATGAGAGGAAGTTTCACCTTCAGTATGCAAAGGTGGGTCAGATAAGAGAAGATTTGTAGGGATATGCAGCTTGGCACAGATCATCATAGTGAAAGATTCAAGCTAGGTAGTAATTTCTTGTTTGAGATCTTATTTGTGTTCCACGATTGAGGCCAGGATGGAGGAATGCATATTTTGATTGATGGTGGTAATTTTGGCACTGATTTGTCGCACTTCTTGTTGGGTTTCTGTGAAATTAAAGTGCAAGGTAGTGAAGCGAGCTTCCAAGTCTTTGCTACGGGTATGGGCCATGATGACGAGGGAAGACGAAAGGGGTGGGAGGGACCACATAGAAAATGGATTATGGGTGAAGTGTATCACAACGATCAGGGCGACGAGTGGAATACAATGGGGTAAAGCCCAAATAAGGGTGTTGGAAGGGGGTCAGGTCCATAAGAAATTTTTTTTTATTGAAAAATGATAGGTATGACTGCAATAAGGGAGAAGAGAGAAATCCAACAAAATAGGTCTCAAATAATGGTGCCAAAAGGATTCCAATTTTTTTTTTTTTACTCCTGTGGATTTATACTCCGATCTGAAGAATATTGCAGTGATGAAATGCCCAAATGCTTAATTTGAAAAAATGTGTAGTAATTTCGCAACTCGAATGCAGGAGACATAGTTGTGCCGCAATAGATCTTGTCTGTTCTATTTTTGTTTCCATCCCAAGGGTTAGGTATTCAAGGGTTCTATAGACAAGGGTTTTCCCTATGCTATATCTCTCTGATATACATGTGGGGCCAATAGTAGTACTCGGCCCAATATCTCAGGGCACCAACTAAGGAGGATAGATCGTGCTCTTAGCCATACTACTCGACTACCCATGTAATAGAGAGTATTTTCCTGAGTGATGTTCTTGGTGGCACTATAATAGTCAAGCGGTAGATCATTTTATCTATGGAGGGCTTCAGGATATCTAGGTTGATCCATATACATGTGTTTTCTGATGCGCTACCACTCGAGGGGGTACCAACAGGGGTTACAAGGGTGGCCAATAGATTTTCACTTAAGTACCACTTGTATTTCTTGCGTGTATGAATCCCCGACCATGGGTTTATGCGCATAACAACAAATATTTGTAGCTTAAAGACATTGGAATACGTCTCTACCCTGAAAAAAATTAACCCACAATTTTATGTTGAGGAAGGTGCTCTGATACCACTTGTAATATTCCAGATATAAAAAGTATGCAGAAAAAAAAAATAGCTAGAAATGGAATATGAACAACAATATAACCAAAACAACACCAAAATAATACCAAAATGATGCCAGAATAATACCAGAAAGAACACTTTGATTACTGAGAGAAATGTTCACTGGCCTCTTTGAGGGGGCAACCTCTAGCAGAGAAGAGCTCTATTACAATAATATCAAGAAAAATGTTATCACACCCTCGACTCCTATTTATAATAAATATGTCTATCAAAAGAACCATCTAGAGAAAGATCCTTCTAGAAGAGGAAGCTTCTATTAGGTCTTCTTACATTCGAATTATTCTTACTTATTGTTAGGCCTTATTAATATTGACCTTTATTACATGGAAATATATTATTCTACCTACGTGAGGGGTTAGGTCCCTAACAAACCGTAATGAATAATGAATAATTTACACATGATATACTCTGTATAACTCAACCAATGTGCATTGGAGGTGAATCCAATGTGCCATAGTGGTGGTCTAGAGTGATTTGGACACACACTAGTAGTTACAGGAGTGAACTTCCACCTAATCTAGTCTCTTGGGCAGTTACAGGATTGAACTGCCACCTAGTTGAGTTAACTAGTCTACCAGTCTTCAATCACTGACTAAAACAAAGTGAAGTGAGGAGGGGATCGAGGAATCATGGGTAATGCAATATTCTAGTGATGATCATAAGGACAATGTGCATTAGTTGGTAATGATCCCAATGTTGCATGGTGACAAAACCAATGCAACATCTATACTCAACTCAACTAGTCAAACTGAAGTGAAAATTGAAGAGAATATTCTCCTAGAGGAATATTCTCCCTAAACTTTAGGAGATTGGATAAAGACTAATAAACATAGGAAAAACCTTAGGAAAAATAAATCCTAGGTGTGTGTGAAGTAACTCCAACATTACTGTCGCTCGAAAATTATCTGTATAAGTTCCTTGATGAGAAGGATGTAGATTAAAATTCAATTGGGATTTTACCCAACGAGATTGAATCATGATAGACTATGGCAGAAGAAGCCTATCATTTCTTTTAGGGAAATGATATCCAATCCTACAAAAGTGGGCTTATGAAGCCTCTGTTAATTAAAAGTATTGATTAAATGAAGAATTTTGCATTGGGATTACAATCCTCCATGTTTAGAGTCCTTATGGAAGTAGGTGAGATCAACCTACTTGGTCTGTCATAACTAAAAAAATTCTTACTAGGGTAATCCCTCCTTGTAAAATAAAATAAGTTACGTGGGCTGAGAACGAATATCATGGAAGAAGTGGAATGACATGAGAAAATTAAAATCTCGTGGTTGTGCTAAAGAAGTGTAAATCTGTATTAACTAAGGGTAGGTCTATGCACGAAAATGAAATAGGTAAGTAAGAGAAACTTGTCTGCACTGTGGACATGGGTATAATGCTTGGTGCATGAAGATATGCTTAAATTCATATCACAAAGATAGAGCATGCATATGACATGCATATATACTTATTATAGTTTGTCATTGAATGTAAAATATGGTGATGTCATATATCATATGGTTAGTGATGATTTGACTATGGCAACATAAGTAACGTGTTGATGATGTTGAGTACATAGTGTCTTATGAGGATACGGTAGAGTATTAATGAAATTTTGATCCTTAATTTGGTAAAGGAAGTGTTGGGGTACTTCTAGATGACCAATGGGTCAGGATGACATCTAGAAGTGGATGGTATCCATATAAGGTATGGCTTGGTATGTTCAAATAGTAGTGAGAGGGAATCTAGAAAAAGGATTCCCTTGATAAAAACATATGTTAACCAAAAATGGTTTGAGGCATGAAAGAGAAGCTTGACAAGTTGTCTTGTTTCCTTGGGAACTTCTAGAGTTGCCCAGATAATATTTCTGGGCTATTGAGTCATTTTATAATACCAAAGGCAAGAATAATTTCTTGTTGGTTGTTGTCATATGGAAAGAGGGACATAGTTATGACTATGTCTGTTAAACTGGCCATGTGGATATCATGTGAATGATTGTAAGCTCCCAAACAAGAGGGAAGCTCAATGTTGAGTATCTCTATGGAACTTGTCATGAGAATGGCAGTAATATCCTTGGGATAAGGATCTTGAAGTTTGATATGTACATGAAGGACATGGAAAGGGTGAAAGAAATGAGCTTGCATGATTAATGTTTAGCTATGTTTGTATATGCTTGAGTGCATGAATTTAATGCATTGTGAGGTTGCTTGATATGGAGAGTGATATTAAGAACAAATATATGTGTGTGTGTGTGAATGATGTTAAACATGCAAATGATGCACATGTATGATGTATGCATGATATGTAAAGAAATAATTTCACTTGCCAAGATTGAATGAATACCATGGATGCATGGCTGACTCTATTCTAAAGAGTCATGAAAGTTTTGTTTTGAATAATATCTTGAGGTGGAATGTGTTCCATTCCCTTGGGAAAATATAGTATAAATAGATGAAAGAGTAAATGATCCAGGACACTCTATTGTCATGATAAAAGAAAACATGAATACGACTTTGAGGACCACGTGTACATGATTGTGAACAATCATGAACTAAATATTTTTCAATCGATATAGAAAAGAAACTATAATAGTGCCTATAGTAGACACATAGTATGTTGAAGCATACAGAGAGGAGCATTGTACATAAAATCACATTGGGATGATGTGCATATGTAATTCATAACGAAAGTTCATATTCCTTATGAAATATTTGGTAACTAAATGAAAGGGTAAAGTTGAAGTTGACTCAAGGCTAAGACCATCATAGATAGTGATGGATATGCAATAAGGAAGTTGCATGATGAAGGAGTTCCCTATGGAGGAACTGTGTAAAGACTCTATCAGAAGAACATAGTCACAACCTTAATGACTGTTGAATATTGGGCAGTGGGTTGCAAGTATATATATATATATATATATATATATATATATATCTCCTGGATTACATTCTAAAACAAAATGTATGAGTGGAGAACTAACAAATGAATATTGAATATTCTAATAACTAAATGGTAATGTGAAGAGTGCATAGGTTCATAATTAATTATGAACAAATTTTTTTCTATTGGAACATGTTGATGTATCTAATAGGTTAGGGTGAGCTTAATGAATACTTCTCAAGGAAAAGAGAAGGAAGATCCCAACAGGAAGTAGATTGCATAAGCAAAGAAGGAGAAAAAGGGGGAATATTTTTCTCACTTTAAAAACTTTGAATTGTTTAACAGAGTTGTAAGCCTTAAAAGAACAGTTGTGAACACAAATACAACTGGTAAAATGAAAATAAACCTATGAGTATGTTTAAATGAATAGGCTTGGTTATCATGTGTTAAGTAAAGGCGATGAGGCCTTGGAATAACTTAGCTGGACTGAAAGTCCCAGGCTGTGTAGAAGGAGTTGGAAAAGGGGAAGAGCCCTTGACTCTTTTCTTGTTGTATATTATGTTTTCCCTTGGATGAGAATCTGGTGTGCTAATGAAAGTAAATGTTTTGACACCATAGTGATGATGGTTGTATGATGGAAGAAAATTTTGAGAATTGTTGGTGTTGCACTCATGAAAAACATTAAGGATAATGTGATGAATTGCATGAAGATATGTTAGGACATATCCAAAAATGTTTTATTGACTAGAATTCTATGATACACACATTTTTATTTTTACATGACGAATAATATATTAGTGATGTATGTCATGTGTAGAAATAAATTGGAGTTGTTGAGAAAGACAATTTACAATGATGGACAACCTCAAGGAGAGGATGACTATGAGAAGGTTGTTGTTAAAATATTGTTTAAGGGACTTTGGGAGCCCATGGAGCACTATTGATGAGGTAAAAATCAGAAAAAGGGTGTTAGCAACCAGACTAGGTATAAAAATGTTCATTCCTGTGTGGAATACAGTATAAAGGGATTTGGTAAGAACCCCTTCTGAAAATATTTAATTATCTCAATGATATTCAAATAATTTTGAGTGGTTGTTGTATGCCATTTCTACCCAAGCAGGGTAATATTCAGGAAAGAAGAATCTGACTAATAGAGAGAGGAATTATATGCCATTCAAGGATGAGTTATAACCCTTGCAATAAAATGCATGAGTAAGGAATACCATGAGCACAATGACTAGTCTAGGGAGATTGGGAATAAAGGTGCTCATAGTTAGCACATTGCATGTAATGCATTAATGAAATGCATGTTTTCATAAGAGGGCAGACAATGTAATGCCCATTAAGGAAGGATGACATTCCAATACTCTACTTGAATTGTAGAGGTGTTAAAGAAAATAAAATTTGGGTGGCCATGAGTATTGGCACCCTGGTTAATAATGAAGGAAGAATGCTTAGGTGCATTCAAGAGAAACTTTTAGTTTCATATGTGTTGATTTGGGATCATGATCATCCTGTAGAAGGAAGCATAGTCCTTATGTAAGAGTGAATGAGAATGGATAGGCCATATGGTGAAGAGGTTGGATGATCTCCAACACACCAGGGAAAGTTTCTTGCCATAAGTATAGAAAACTTGAACCCAATGTAAGGGTACATTGGGTATGGACGTGGCCATGAATATTGGCATACTCATTAAAGTCAACTGATATTTGAGTTGCATTTGGACAATTTGGTATTTTGAAAGGATGCATACGTAAATAATGATATTTCCTTTTTCTCGGTACCCTTGAATATATGAAAATGACTGGGACTGTTAGTATGCATATTTTTGAAAATATAATGTGCATGAAAACTAAAAATTTGTTTGGCTGAGGAATGTTGAAATTGCAGGAAGAAAAATGTCTTGGATATGGAAGTGTTGAAAGCCCATAAAAAAGACCAATTGCATGTTGATCTAAACTTCTATGGGAAGGAAAGTCCCATACTTGTGAATGTGGTTCTTGTGCGGAACAAATCTGAAAATAAATGTGGAATTTTGAAATTTGTGGGTGACAAATTTACAGTAAAATTTTGAATTTGAAATTGATGGTAATATCTCATAATTTATGTATACCTGTGATATAGGTGAGACAAAAAATATCTGTCTAGGGAGGATAGATGAAGGTTGTCAGCTGGAAAGAATGAAAAGGCTATTGTTGAGACATGAGAACCCTATGGTAAGCCATGATCACCCTAAAATATGTTGTGTTGTGGTAACACCAGCTAGAGGGATGCCTCAACAAAGAAATTCTGAGGGGCACCTTGACTGTAAGGCTCAATGAAGTCTTTATAAATATTCATGTGTGAGAAAGCCTTGGCAAAGAAACATGGATCTCTCGAGGGAATGTATAGCAGAGAAGGGGATGCCTGAGCCTAGGCCTGGAAGGTGAGTAACCACAGGGAAGAGGAGTCTTTGCTAATTCTTATAAACTATTGATTGGGATCATGCACACAATGGGCATGTCAAGGAAAAGAAGTGAGCTAACATAACAAGATAACTATATGGATGCAAATCCATGAACTACACAAATAAGTATTGTGCTAGATTATGAAATGTTTCCTCTTGAATTTTGCACAACAGTAAGATATTTTCACGTGAAATTGTGATTAATATGCTTGTTGTCCATAATTATTGAAGGCATGTGAAGAAGACCAAGGGTATGGAAAGGACCTGACCAAGAAAGACGATTAATATTTTTGAAGTATTTGAACGAAAAAGGCATGACATGTGTTACTGAGAAAGAACATCTAGGACAATGTTCCTTTTTAAGGGGGAGGGGATTGTAACATCCATGTTTCCCCAAACTTGTAATTAATCATTAATTATGATCACCATGCTATGACATGTGAACAATGTAAATGTATTGTTTTTTATATTGCCAATAAATGACTGTGGGGGTAAATCCTTGAAGTACTAGCCATGATATCACTAGAGGAAAGAGTGAGGAAACTATAGAGAGTGTTCATTATGTCAAAATGACCCCAAATTCTCTTTGTTGAAATAATAAGCCTCATCCTGATCCATAGGAAAAATCATCTAATGAGAAAATGATTGGTGTTTTAACAACCAACTACCCCCAATGAATGGAAGCATGGAGGGTCTGGCTGAGGAGGCAGAAAAATGTCAGCCCGAAGTACCACAGAACGCAGTTTCCTGCAGGCCCATATTGAACCGAGTTCCTTCTAACGGAAGGAACATGACAGGTCCAGAACCTCCCCGGGGAAAAAGGAGAGGGCATACAAGAGAATGGAGGAGAGACCATTCAAAAAAAAGAGAGAGTGCATGAGTCTCTCAAGCTCAGAAGAAGAACTAAAATATTAAGTAGTTTTGGTTACTAGAGAGAACAAGAGAAATAATCTTTAAGAGTTTGTAGGAAAAATGACATGAGAAGAAGGTCGTGAGCTTGATGCTAAGGGAGCATCTGATAAACCTCACAGAGGATGTGCCAGAGAAAGGATATCTGAGAAATTGCAAAAGTTACCTAGTGATATCATGGCTTGGCATGGGGGTGGCCAGAGCACTAAGAATGAATGCCTCTGAGACTATAGTTGGGTGTAAAGGCGAACACCCACAATCAGTTGGATGGATGCCACTTATAATAGATAAGTATTCTCACTCCCTATGAAATTACACTGTAATTGTAAATTAAGGTTGGATATTTTGTGAACGTTTTAGGGATGTGCATGCTTGTTTGATGATTAGACTGTGTTCCTTTATTTTGCTTGATTGTGCATTTAAGAAAGTAAGGAACTATATGGTTTGAACATGATTTTTACACATAAATGCTTGAGCCCTTGTAGTGGCTCAAGTTAAAGAAAATAAACTGTGATTTCGTTGACCATGGGCACAATTTCATGTATGCATGTCTATACTTCCAGTTGTTTTGGGTCTCCTAGAAAAAGGGTTTGTCAAGATCATGAGAGGTAGTACAAGGGTGCACAGATCCTATGAAATTTTTTTAGAGGTTAATAACTCTCTAAGTTATAGATTCCATGAGAAGCGCAAGAAGTGTTCCCACACTTCATACGAAGTGTTTTCAATCTTATAAGGTATAATTCTTGTGGAATGCAGACTGCTAGCAGGAAAACCCCCCTTTAACTACACTAGGGTTCAAGATGTAAACAAAGTGAATAACCATCTAAAAGTTAATCAATTATAATCTAGCCCAAACATACCAAAACTAATGTAAAGAAAGAAAATAAGAGAAGAGATTAGGTAATTATACCTTTGATCCCACGTCTGGTGATGATCTCCTCAAGATTGGTAGTTCCACTGACTGCACGTCTCCTCCCAAGGTTGACATGCATCCAAAGATAGGAAAAAAAGACTATAAACATGCTATTCTATTCATGATTTAGGGTAAGTTATTAAATGCTAAGTACAAATCAATGAAAATACTCAAGACATCATCATTTGGGATAGGAAAATGTGATTCTTTTATTCATCATATAGAGATTACAACTTACAACCTATGTTGTCCACCGTTCTGCGAACCTAGTCCGAGCTCCTCTTTACCATGCTCCAAGTACACCTTGAATGGAATTCTTCTCTCAACCTTCGGATCGCCTCAATGGAAGGGAATGGGTTGGATGGAGGAAGAAGGGATTGATGAGGGAATGCTAAGGCAATATCTCACAAAGGCAGCAAAATCTTGGGCAAGGAGGGGAAGTGAAATTGGGAAGAGTTTCATTGTTCTTATGCTTGGATATGAAATGAGACCCCAACACCTCCTTTTATATGACAAAAGGATGGTTATTTGGTTGGGTGATGGGATATATCAGGTATATTAGTTAGGAAACTTCCAATAGCCCGTGAATTTCAACGAATTCTTTGCAACTTTTGCAAGCATACGTGCGCTGCAATGGTGCAGCAAGCGTATGTACGCTAGTTGTAGTGGTGCAGCAAGCGTATGTACACAGAATGTAATGGTGCAGGGCGAGCACATATTATTAAAAATATTTTTTTAAGAAGAGATTCTTAGTAGTGCTTTGGCAAAATATGCAAGTAAGAGGGCCAAGGCCAAGTATGCATGAGTAGGGAATTTCAGGGCTATAACATATGTGCCCTAATGTGTGAGGTTAGAAGAGAAAATGATGGCCGAAATGCATTACAATGTATTCACACATGTGCAAAATCGAGTGAGCTTGGGACCAGATTTCAGGAGGTGCCATCTACAAAAGAACAATTGTCTCTTTGAGGAGGGCATACCCATATTCGGGATGAAATAAATCATGGTTTCCAATCAAATACACTGCAGAGACATGTCATATAATTATATAAAGTGTAGTCATGAGAAATCCACAACGGATCTACATATCAAAATCAGTCTAAGATATAAAAGTATAGTATTCATCTTCGAGAGTCTAGTGATGTCTGTGGCTAGAGATGAGGCCTTCATAGCTCGAGCAACAACTTCAAGATATTCAAAACTCGGGTAGGATTAAAATGGGAGTGTATAAGTCACTACCCTGAGGTCTTCGACGACTCGTCAGGAAAATACATAAGGATATCGATGATCAGACAGAGAACTTCGTCGATTTTGAATCTGGACTTGATTGGACTCTCGGGATGGTAGAAAGGATGATTCAGGTTGAGTGAAACTTCCCTTGGATAAAAGAAAAAAAGATGATCAGACTCAGGCAGCATGACATTGACATAAGTTCACGATGCAGGAGGCAATGCAAACTCTCAATGTGTTTGGAAGAGTAACCAAATGGAGGAGGGCACATATCTATGTAGAGAGAATAACCTCCTAAGGTCATACTAGATCCCAATGCTTGATGAACAAACAAAAGGATGTGCTTTGTCCAAGGGCGACACTCAGTGCTACTGAAAAAAAAGTCTATATTTCTCGTCCCCTCTTTTTGGAATATTTGATTTTTTTGTCCTTTTCAATTTTTTAAGAGCTTGAAAAGGAATAAAAGAATGCTACGTTAAAAAGGAGGAATGAGTGCCACAAGAAAGCATACTAGTTCCAAGTGCAAGGAACATACTAATTCTCAGAGAAAGGAAACATGTGAAGGAAAAGGACATTAGGGGAAAATTCCTCCATGTGTCAAGGTGTCAAGTCGTAGAGGCAAGAAGTGCTACAAGGATTGCGTATAAGGAATGCTTCAAAGGTTCAGTTGAGAGCAACATGTAGTCGGCATTAGGCCAAAGATGCAAAGATGCAAATGTGATTAAGAAATACACAATGAGACCCCTTCCATGTAATTTTTATGATCCCATAGAAAGTAAGCTCGGTAGTTTTTCCATGTTTAAAGAGTTTGAAAAAATGTAAAAGAAGACTCTAGGGATTACCTTTTTCGGAGATATTATAGTCGGTTCGAAAAAGGGTTAAACTTGCATCGAAAAGAAGTCTATTCAAAACCATTTTAATGAGTGTGACAAAGATAATATCACTCAACAATATTTTCAATTTTAAGGAGTCTGAAAAGAGATTAACTATAGACTCACAACCTTTTTCTGAGTTTAGTCTCTTTAGCCTGAAAAAGTATAAAAGTTACTGAGGAGAACTCTCCCAACGAGACGAGTCTATTGAGGCATACCTTTTTCCGCTATAATCTACAAGATGGAAAAAAGGTTAAACTCATGCCAGTAGATGTTCTTCTGGACCAATTTAATGAGTGTGAAGCAACAAGGTCACTTGGCAATATTTTCAATTTTAGGGAGTCTGAAAAGAGCTTAAATATGGACTCCATGGGGGTTCATTTTTCATAAGTAATCTCCAAGGCCCGAAAAAGGTGATAAACCAAAACCAAGGAGAATGTTTATTTTTTGAAGATTTAGTCCCTTGGGACAAAAAAGAGTTAAACTTATTCCTGAGAATACTCTTCTAGCAAACCGAAGTTCCTAGAGCATACCTTTATTCCTAAAATTAACCGTTCAGACCGAAAAAGGGGTAAATTACCATCAGACAGATGTGCCCTCAAATTTGATTTTGGTGAGCGTGAAGGGAAAAAAGATAGATTGAAAATATTTTCATGTTTAGAGAGTCTAAAAAGGGATTAAAGAATACTCCAGGGAGATACTTTCATTAGTTAATCCATACAAGATCGAAAATAATAAATACAGTCTCATCAGATGTTGCTTTTGAATTTTAAAGCGAGCTTGAAAGAAAAAAAAGCGTGCTCATTTGGGAGTCCCGAGGGTAAGGCCAAGAATGATGGTGCATCAAATGGATGAGGCTTAATATTGTAATCATGACAGGACTATCAAGGAATCCCGAGCCTATAGTCATCACAAACAACATGGATGCCAAAATGCAACAAGGATCTACCTAGGGCATCCATGTACAAGTAGGCTCTACCACCTAATTACGACAGTTCTAGAGTAGCAATGAAGGTTCCATGTCACACTTCGGTGGGTTTGATCCTATGGAAAAGTAAAAAATAAAACAAGATGCAGAAAGTGGAGACGAAATCCTAACTTATATGCAAAACGTTGGAAAAAATGACTTTTACCAAAGGATAGTAAAAAGTGACCCATCCCCAAAAAAGTTACCGAACCAAAAGGAAAAGAGTATTGGAACATCCAATAAGACAATCAAAAACAAAATCAAGTGATTATCAAGTTAGGAAAAATGACAAAGGGGGTCAAAAAGCGACAAAAAAGGCCAAAAAAGTCTATAAATAGAAGCTGGAAGCTCATTTTCACCATTGCAATTTGAAAATTAACCAAAAGGAGAAAAAACCCCTTTGCTAGAAAAGTTGATTCTGGGAGCTTCAGTGGACAAAACAAACTTCTACTTGGACCAAGTATGTACAAAATCATCCCTCTTGCATTTCCATACTTCATTTTTTCATTTATTTTTGTTTTTGAGGGGGCGCACTTTCCTAAAAAAAGTGGCCATGCGTGTATGCAGGTTGTCCAAGGACAACCCGCATATGTACTCAGGCATAAAAAAACATGCCTACGTACATACGCGACTACGCCCAATACAACCCATGTACACCTTTGCAAGCTTGGAAAAAATAAAAATTCAAGAGCTAACTTCCTCCATTTTTCCATGGAATAGGATGTATGTCCATTGGAGGGAAAGGGAAAATGAGGACATCGAAATTTTGGTTGAAGGGGACCCTACAAGCATCACCTCATTGAAACAATGTGGGATATGGAAGTTATTCTAGTGTCCTTTTATGAGGGCACAAACCAGATTACTCAATGCTCTTGTTGATTATTGGCATCCGGATGCAGAGGCATTCATGCTAGAGGGTTAGTCGATGACCCATACGACGGACGACATTTACTTCCTAACTGGCCTCTCAAGGAGAGGGGACCTATTCAATCAGAGGGCATTTCCTCCTGGGCCTTTCAACATTGAGAATTATATCCAAATGAATTGCGAGGCTAGCACTGAGAAGTTAGGTTCTCAGGTGTCGATCCACAAGATCACTAGTTTGACTCTGTGATTGATCTTGTTATTGATTGGGAATATTACTAGATCTTAATCCCTGCATCAAGCCTCCAGGGAACACATGCACTGTGCCATTCAATGTCAAGAGGCACATATTTTTTACTGGAGCACAACCATGCTTATGTGCATGAAGAGAGAACTGACAGAGTGTCGTCAACGTACAAACAAGAACTTCGGATTCGGTATGATATTATGTTCCTTCTTCTTTGTTAGGGTTCCCAGTCCGAGTCCCAGAGAGATGGTATGGGGGCATGTGGCCTCCTTCCTAATGGTATGTAGATGAGAAGCATTGCTTCCATAATAGGGGGGAGGGAGGACCATAGAGGCCTTTGATGACAAGTTCTTCAACTGGTGGGCACAATAGATTCTGGTGATCAAGTTCTACCCTTACGTTGAGATCAACTTTTCTAGATATCCATACATGCCCATGCCACCCACAGAGGAGTGAGGAGACATAGGTAACATTCTCTTAAAGTTATTTAATTTTTAATTGTTTTTATATATATATCATTTTTATATGTGTACAAAGTACTGACTCTTGTGTATTTTCTATGTACAGATGTGGGACTAGTGCGCCTAGCAGACTTCACAAGGACTGAATGATGTCCTCAGCCAAAGGCAGGTCAAGCAACAACTAGTGGACCAACAGTCCCAGGGGGACCTCCAGCCGGAGAGGATGAGAGAGTTTTGAGACAAGTGGAGCACAACCTCACTATGCTCACCTGCATAGTACCCATTGTCGACATCGAGGATCTCTTTCCCTCTATGCAGACTCACGTAATAGGGGTGTCACAGACGTGGGTCCAACTATTCCGATTTTTACCCAACACCATTGTGAATTATGGTAGGGCCAATAAGCCCTGTGCTTATATAGGCTAGACTTTTGATATGCCAAGGGCACCTTTTGTACATGAATATATATATATATATATATATATATACATATTTTTTGTCTTATGGATTACATATTTTACAAATGTATGTACATGTGTATGTGTGTTCTTTTCTTTTTATGTGTGTGCTACATTCCAATCTAATATTTGATTAACTAGAGTATCTTTCATATGATTAAATATATTAGGAACATGGATATACGTAATGTAATCAAAATAACGTTCTAAGAGACGTACCCTAAGGAAACGTTGGTGCGATGGGATCATAAACATGGTAAACTCCATTTAACCGAGACATAACCAACTGAGCATATAGGTAGACCCGGAGGTGAGAAATTACATGCGACAAAGCATCACAAAGAAATTTTATCACCGCACTGTATTCGACAATATTGTTTGTAGCGTCTCCTAGACAAATACCTCTGGAAGATGCAACTGGCCTCCATGTGTCAGCTGCATAGGAAAACATCCAAGTGTGTCGGCTAGCATCATCCACAAACCCAAAAAACACCTCTGATTCACTTGACATCTGCCACAGCGAAAAGTAAGACATAAATAACTACATGTCCACAAAACAAAAAAAGACAAAAAAAAACTGTATAAGAAGCTATACATATGTACAAGATGTCACCCAGGTGACTGACCTAAGAGTAATACTTCTTTAGGTAGAGCCAATTTCTAGGCTCTTCCCAGGCATTTCCTTCAAAATCAACTAGACGGTAAGTGCCCTTCTTCAAGACCTCTTGCACAATGAACGGTCTAAACCACATGGGTTTAAACTTGCATGCCCCAAGCGGATATTTGTCTTGATCTGATCCAGATTATTTTGAGAACAACATAGAGGAAGAAATATCATCGAGATATAACAATGAAATACACAAAAACATAGAAGAGAACACAAACATACAGTGAAACCCAACTCCTATTACTGAATAAGATAGAAAAACATTGTAGAACACAAACTGGAAAAATGGGGTAGCTTATCTCTAAAAAGAAAGAGATGTTGGCTATGCTTCATTCACAAGAATCTTTACATCACACTCCATTGCATGCTTAAAGGGCCTCCTTCACCTAAATTATATATGAGAGAGTGAGAGGAGAACAATTCCCATGATGCATGTGGGATAAATTGGACTAAGTTTATAAAATTCCATAGGCATGTAAAATACTAGGACTTCCTGGGTGGTCACTCATCCTAGTACTACTCTAGCCTGAGCGCACTTAATTGAGGAGTTATAATGGGATCTGATGCATTAATGCTATGATGTAGGCATGTACATAAAACAACTAATAAATCATTACATGATGTATGTAATTAACAAATGAAGATGAAATTGCATTCCATTCCCCATCAAAAGGGTGAATATCATGGTTTATCAAAACCACAGGCTCAAGATGGTGATTTAGTGAAAAAGGTGGATGGTCACCAAGATCCATTTGGATCATTCCTCCCCGCTTAGGAAGCAATGTTCCCCATTGTGTCAATTTCCCTTGGGAGACAAGGATACTTCCGCAAAATACGAAGCTTGGTGTGTTGCTTGCCTTGCTGAAGAAGTTGTCCTTCTTAGCTTGTTGAAGGTTGTCATGAACCTGTTGCTGGAGGGGTTGGATCCGTTCAACCAATCTAGCTATATGATCTACCTGAGTGTGGGAGGACTATGTCGGTGAAGATGCAACAATAAGAGTATGAAGGGTTCTTTTATAAACTTGCTTGACTGGGCAGTGTGGAGGCACCTGCGTAGGTGCAGAAAGAACATCTTGGTACTCTTCTACAATCTTGTCGATATGCTTCTGTTGGATAGAAATTTCTTGGGCTGAGGCTATAGTGGTTGTAGTTTCCTTTTGTTCACCTTCTAATCGGATTGTGAAGAGCCTAAACCTTGTAGTACGAGAGATTAATTTTTGGCAATGTTTTGGTGGGACAATAGTCAGAACTACCTTTGGTATCCGGTATAGCTGACCCCCTAGAGTAACAATGACACTACGATGTTGAGACTCATAAATGGAATGATGCCTCCACATTTATGGTTGTCCTAATAGAACATCACAAACTTCCAGTGGGGAAAAATCACACAATACCTCATCCTTGAAGGGCTTGATGTCGTACGACAAGCGACATTTCTGGATGACATGAATATATTGACCCTGGAGAAGCTAATCGATGTTCTATGGTTTCTGGTGTGGCGTTGTTGGCAAATCAAACTACTTGACAACCTCTGCTGAGATGATGTTCTTTTGGCTTCCGCTATCAACAATAAAATTTAGTGGGGTCCCCTTCACCCACATTTTTTAATGAAAGAGTTGCTCCCCATCAAGATCCTCTTCTGGTTGGATTGTTGAGTTGTGATAGTATCAGTGGGTTCTACATCAATGATCTATCTCCTTTTATTATTTTCTAAATCAGGGTCCAAGTTGAGGTTCGGATCTTTGTCTTTGAGCTCGACCACCAATGACTGTATTGAGCAACATTCATTAGTGTTGTGCCAAGGGATGTTGTGGAACTCACATCACTTTCCGATGTCTTTTTTATACTTCATGTTACCCTTCTTTTCCTGCATCTGGGATTGTCTCTCTTGAGGTTGGACTTCCTATATCTATCCATGCTTCTGCCACTTAATCTGTTCCTTGAATTTCTGCTCAATTTTGACTACATATTGATAAGAAACTCCCAGTGAGGAGATTTCCAAGAAATCCATCTTTGTTTGGATGTACCTATGTAGAACACTGCAATACTTCAAAACCAGGTGTCACTTAGAGTATTTTATACCCATATTTGAGTGCAAGGTATGAAATAAGTTGGTGTAATCTAGCCTTGTCTGGTCTCTTTTCTGATGCAGAGTTATCCATCTCATGTATTGGTCATCATAGTTTTCGACAAGGTATAACTCCTCCTTTAGGGCATCTACAAAGGTTTCCCAAGTGGGTTCTCTCCCAAATAGTGTAGATTCATCTATGATGTACCTCTCCCACTAACCTTCCCACCAATCTATGACATGGGGAAGGGATTTAAGGAGCGCGAAGGTGATGTTTTCACCGTCAGAAAATTTTTGGACAGAGTAATAACCTTCTAGCAGATTCAACCATTTTTCTAGAGCATCTTCATCTATCTGGCCTTCAAATAAGGGGATATCAAAATTGACTTGTACCTTGAAGGGTGTCGCACTTGCGAAATGGTTTCTTGTTGAAGATGCCTCGATTTCTGCCAAAAGTAGTCTTTGAAGGATCTGAGCGAAGTTGTCCATCATCTCATTCCTTTGTCGCATAAGGGCTTCCTCAAGCATCATCCTGAAATGATCTCCTACTTTTTCATCTCTCTTTTCTTCCTCCATGGGAGTTTTCTTGGGCTATCGAGAGTGGTTTTCCTCAAGCAAAACTTGCTCGAGACCCAAATATCTATACCTTGACCTCATCGGGGACTTGTTCTGAGAAATGAAAAGGAGAAGACTGCTCTGATACCACTAATCCGGATTATTTTGAGAACGAAATGAAGGAAGAAATATAACCAAGATATAACAATGAAATACACAAAAACATAGAAGAGAACAAATAAATACAGTGAAACCCAACTTCTATTACTGAATAAGATAGAAAAACATTGTAGAACACAAACTGGAAAAATGGGGTAACTTATCTCTAAAAAGAAAGAGATGTTGGCTACGCTTCATTCACAGGAAGCTTTACATCACACTCCATTGCATTCTTAAAGGGCCTCCTTCACCTCAATTATATTTGAGAGAGTGAGAGGAGAACAATTCCCATGATGCATGTGGGATAAATTGGACTAAGTTTATAAAATTCCATACGCATGTAAAATACTAGGACTTCCCGGGCGGTCACCCATCCCAATACTACTCTAGCCTGAGTGTGCTTAACTGTGGAGTTATAATGGGATACAGTACATTAACGTTATGTTGTAGGCATGTACATAAAACCACTAGGAAATCATTACATGATGTCTGTAATTAACAAATGAAGATTACATTACATTCCATTCCCCATCAAAAGGGTGAATATCATGGTTTATCAAAACCACAGGCTCAATATGGTGATTCAGTGAAAAAGGTGGATGGCCATTGAGATCCATCTGGATCATGATCATAGACCAGGAAAAGATCGCCTTAAGAAAAAATCTGAGGACAAACAGACCGATTGTACTGACACTTGACCCATTGCTTATGAGCCTCATTGGCTGAGGTTGCATCACGATGTTGCTCGAGATATAGTAGGCGTTCTTGAAGCGGTGAAGTGTCTGACAATAATTCCACTGCCAAATTTAAAGAAGGAATATGACACTCAATAGGTAAGAATGCTTCTAGCCCATATACGAGTTGAAAAGGTAAAAAACTGGTGGCATTCTTCACAGATGTTTGGTAGGCACACAACGTTGAGTAAAACATCAAATGTCAATTTGACTTGGTAGAATTGATCGTCTACTGAAGAATATTCTTGAGAGACTTATTCATAGCTTCAACCTGATCATTCTCTTGTGGGTAATAAGGTGACAAATATTCTTTCCTGAACCCGAGCTTTGACGTTAACTTAGTCATAATTTTGTTTTGGAAGTGACTGCCATGGTTAGTGACAATGTTCTTCGGGATGCCGAACCTTGCTACTATCTGATTAAAAATGAAAAGAGTCTATGTTTCGCCATCATTGTTAAACATTAGCATAGCCTTGACCCACTTCGTGAAGTATTCTACTGCTACGATGATATATCGATGCCCCTTGGCTAAGGTCGAGTGACATGTAGTGAAATCAATACCCCACTTGGTGAAAGGACCAACAACAATGACAGGAAACATGGGAGCAGGATGTTCCCGCATCTTCTGACAAAATATCTAGCATGGGTGGCACTTCTTGACCGCCTCAACACAATCCTTGATTAACGAGGGCCAGAAGTAACCGGCATGTAGAATATTTTGGGTTGTTTCCAACCCATACAAATGATCACCACATGCTCCATTGTGACATTCATTCAAAACGAGCTCTGCTTCTTCATGGATAATGCACTGACAAAGAATTAAATCCATGCCTCGACGATACAAAGTGTCATCGAGTATAATATAGTTTTGTGCCTGCTGGCAAATTCGTCGACGCTCGTCACTGGAAGCAGAAGTGGGGCACTTCAAAGTCTAGAGATATACTAGTATATCTCCATACCATGGGTCTGAAGATGTGATTAGAAAAATATCTCCCTTGATAGGCGATTCTTCGGGCATGATATCAGACTCGACTGGAAGTTCTAAAATAAGTTCGGTGAAGACTAATTACTTTTTGGATTCCGCGGAAACAAAATCCAATTCAAACTCCTGGAGGATTACAATCCATCTACTGATCTTTCCACCAATGACCTGTCATGTTAATACATATTGGAAAGGGTTCACAATGGAAATGATAGTGTTCTTGCGAAGAAAAATGTAGTAACAGAACCGTTGGACAGCATGGATTGCTGCCAAAGCAAGCTTCTCAATGTGAGAATAGCTGAGTTTTGACCCAACCAGGCCTCGACTAAGGTAATATATAACATGATCTTAAAACAGATCATCTTCTTGAACCAAGACCATGTTGATGGTCGTTTCAACAACAACTAAATACAACAATAAATCTCTGTTATAATCAGGAGGCCAGAGTAGATGGGCATATGTTAGGGCATGTTTCAATGCTTCAAAGGAGCATTGAGAAGATTCATACCAACATAAAGGGACTCCCTTTTTCAAGAGATGCATAAACCCTTTAGTGATCTCGGTGTAATTCACGACAAAACACCAAAGAAAATTGTATTTCCCCTGTAATCTCTAAAGCTAGGGTATCATGCACAGGGGAGGCAATTGAAATATCGCCTCAACCTTGAGAGGATTGAACATGATCCCTATTTTCAAAAAAATAAAACCTAAGAGACAACCTGATGTCACATAGAAACTACACTTGTTAGGATTCAAGAAAATCTGATAGTAGCGACATCGTTCAAAGATTAGTCAAAGATGAGTGGGATGATCAGATCTCTTCCACGAGTGTGATTCTAGATCATCAAGAATGCCTCGACTATATGTCTAAGGTTGTTAAAAGAAAATGACATGGCCCGCTGAAAGGTGGCTCCAACATTCTTCATGCCAAAAGGAATCTTACAATACATGAACATGCCCCAAGGACAAATAAAATTTGTTTTATGTTGGTCCTTGGGTTTGATCTAAATTTGATTGTATCCCGAGAAACCATCCATGAATGAAAATACCTCGCAGCCTGCTCACTCATCGACAATCTGATCGATGAACGGGGTGGGAAATTTATCTTTCGAATAAGCCTTATTCAAATCACGGAAGTCCATGCACACACAAATCGTACCCTGTTTCTTGTTAACCAAAACCAGGTTTGACACCCATTCTGTCAATTGTATGGGGTGGATAAAACTAGCTCTGAGAAGTTTTTCTACTTCTTCCTTAATTGTTTCTGCTTTTCGAGGATTTGCCGAATGAATCTTTTGTCGAACCGGCTTGGCATCAGGATAAGTTGTGATTTCATGCTTGACAACTCGTGGGTCATATCCTGGTATTTCCTCGTAAGACCAAGAAAAAACATCATGGAATTCCTTGAATAACTTAGTGTAAGTTTGAATATCTTCGGGGGAGCATTCCGCTTCGACGAAAAAATTCTCCACAACGCCATGGGTTTTAGAGATATATATTGGAATCGTTGTAGTGATACTCTCCATGTTACCCTCAGCATAAACTTCGTGCATAGCCAGAGGATTAACAGGACAAGACTTATCTCCATTCACAGCCAAAACAAATTCTCCTGCCTCTATTCTCCTTAAGTAAGGAAGGAAGTAAGGTCTATTATGTAGATCATCCCAAGGTCTATCGGGACCAGTGAATCCCTTGAGAAACGCCTCGTAAGAGGGAAAGACTAGGTCTAAAGGATCTTGAGTGGCAAGAGAACCTTGAGCCCATATAGGCTCGAGAACTGGATCTAACTCCTGTGGGGGAGTTGGATCAGGGTTGACCGAAGTTTGCTGGACAATGTTGTACACAACCTTAGCCGCAGACAAGGGCATGTCCATGTCATGATTCCCTGTCCCTTCCATCGAGGTTGATGGGGAAGGTAGAGTCCACGGATCATTAAATTAGCATGTTTGAAACGATGACACTTGTAGAATTGAAACCCTAGGCTGGTCGGGAACAACCTATATAATCTTGACATCGCTAGAAGGCGACAGGTAATCAAAAGTTCCCATCAATGATGGAAACAAACCAACACCTAAGTTGACAATGTTGAGTTGCAGATTATCAATCATTGGGACCGTGGAAGCCCCTAATGAAGGGTCGGGACGAGAGAAAGACAACTAGTCAATGGTCACAATCCGACCCTCATGTGGAAAACACAAGACTCGAAAAACCGTAGCAACCATTTCACGCATCGCATAAGTCCAAGTCCTTCCTAACAATAAGTTGTAGTCGAGAGACACATCGACCACTTAAAATTTGACACACACGGTTTTTCCTTCCAACTGCATGGGGAAAGAAGGAATGATTCCATGTGGTCTGAACAATCCACTATCAAACGTCGTAAGCAATGTAGGTGACAAATACAAACTAGGCTAGCCAATGTTCTTCCAACATGCCAACGACATCATGCAAGTCGAGGTGCCATCGTCAACCACTGTATGGAAAATATTTAGAGTAAAATATTTTGTGGTGTAAGCCACTACTATATAAAACACAATGTGGTAAGGAAGATGGGGTTTCAAGTCAATTCGATAAAAAATGATCTCTCTCAGGTTACAAGTCTCTGTCGATCCCAAGACAGATAACAGAGCTTTTCTCTATGAAGGGAAATCTAGAAGACTTCCAAAGAAGGCATAACACAAGGGGTCGGTGCCAAATCTTCCACAACAGAGTAGTTATGGGTGGCCCTTGCATTTAGATTATGAGAATCCTTTTTAAATGCACCTTTTGGGATGTGATTCATCACCTCTCTCATCACCTTCTCAATCAGGAGAGGAGTCGATGGGTTCATGGCTTATTTCCCTTCTCAATTCCAACATTCCGTAATCTCGAGCTCTGGTTGCTATATTAGCCTTGACATTCATCATGTAAATATTTGTGTCCGAGTTATTATTAGTAGGCACAGGGGGTCCCTAAATCCCCCTCTGTTGTGCTCGAGGATTGAAGCCTGAGCCATGTTTTTCCCTTGTGGAAAATGGCTCATCAGCACAACAAGTTGTTTTTGCACCAATAGCTTCTGAGCTTCTGCAAGCCGAGGGAAAATTTGAGTCAGGTGGTCTTCCGTGCAAAGATTACACAGATACTTCAACTTCTTCTTCTTCGTTTTTCCCCTGCCAACATTATTGGTAGCCTTTTTTTCCCCTTTACCCTTCTTATTCTGTTGTTTCTTCTTTCCCTCAGGCTGTTAGTTGGACTTAGGGTTTTTTAACTGCACATTGTTTATGTTCGATGTCTAGGTGGGGGGAACAACCAAACTCAGAGTCTAGTTGGCCACAATCTGTTGTATCGAAAATTGTTGCAACTGATTCGACAACAGGTCCATGGACTTGTTTTGCATTGATCCCAAAATACCATCAACATGGGGTCCAAAATTTTTCTTTACCTTATCGAGAATAGACCACAGCAAATCTAAAAAAATATCATAGAGCATTCCAGACTGATAGTAGATAAGTTCAAGTTGTTGTGCTCTCATAATCGCCTCCTCTTTTGAAAAAACTCTGGAATTCGCTACGTCCTTGGATATGCAGGGCACCAAAGATTTCAGGAACCACTCAAGAAATAAAGCAGGTGGGACTTAGACCCTAATTAATATCTTTCGACACTGCCAATCTCGGATATGATCTGAGATATGGTCGGCCTTGGTTTTCTCAAAGTTGTCCAACTATTCAGTGTCGACATTGTATCTCATAGGTAACTAGAAATGGCTCAAGAATACGAACTCCAAGTCATTGAAGTAAGAGTACCTCAAGCAGTCGAGCTCAATATACCATTTCATAGCACCCCGTATAAGAGTGAGTTGAAAAAGGTGCAATTAGATGGAGTTGTCCCTCGGTGATTTTGACGAGTACCATAAATGAAAACTTGTCACATGATCACCGGGATCTTCGCCAAGCTTGCCTTCAAATTTTGGAATATATGAGGGCAACTTAGTCAGCATGGGGGGACAATGTGGATCATGAAAAATTGGATCATTCAGTAATCTCGACAAGTCTGGAAGATGTAGCATTGCTAGAAATAGTATTTTAGGTTGTGCATTATTTACAGGAAAAGAGGGTCCTGGAGTTTGAGTGGCACCAGGTTGCTAGAAAAAGTTGGACTGTTGGCCAGGGTTTTGGTAGAAACCATGGCCTTGACCAACATAGGGTAATTGTGTCTATTGGGGTATCATCGACTGACTATCATAATTGGATGATATATCTTGTGCGGGGATTGCTCCCTGCATTGTGTTCCAAGTATTTTGGAAGGGGATGCCCCCAGTCGATTCAACATGCATAGGTACAGAGCCTTGCTTAGGTTTCAATTGAGCATGGAAGGGGTTTCCCTCGATGGACATACCTTGTGAGGGAACCGATCCTTGCCAAGGATTCCAAAGACCTTGAGTGGATAAAACTCCAATCATCACCCCCTGTGAAGGAATAGTACCTTGCATTGGGTTCTGTTTGCCAAAACCATGGTTTCCCCCAGCCGAGACAGCAGCTGAAGAAAAAGTGTTGTTCCCAAATGCATCAAACAAAGAGAACAACATATATCCCATCGACGTTGTATAAGACGAAGGTGTCAAACCCCCTCCACCAAACAAGTTGTAATTAGCATTTGGCTCGATTGGTTGTTGAAAAGCACCATCGAGCGAGGGGGAAAGAGGAGGTATATGACCCCCACCATAATGGATATCATTGAAGGGGATAAAATCACCCCTGATTGACCCTTGCATGAGAGAGTTTGAGATCCCTACCCCCAAAACCATGGTCTGTAAGGTAGAGTAGAACCAAATTTGAATCAAAGTCGAGCATCCCATATGAGAATGGAGGGTGCCTCGCACTCTGAGTAAACGAAGCGATGGTCGGCGTCGATAACGGTATCAGACCACTGCCCAAAGTTGAGGGAGTCGAGACCATAGTGGTATGGATTGGAGAAGGTGGGAGAGGAGGTAGGATGCCCCCTGTGTTTGTAGTCATAATAGGAGTATCAAGACTCTCGGACGAAGTAGCAACATTCACTTCCATTGCTACTTGTAGGATTAGTTAGCACTCAGAAGGCGTCTCCTCAAGAGGGACAACCTGAATCAAGATCGGCACTGACAAGTCAGTAATCGAAGGGTTGGTTGGCCTGAGATATTCTACCTCAAGGTCAGAAATGGTAGGTTCCTCTAGATTCAAATAGTCTCCTCGTGGAGCAGGTCAAGCATAGTTTCCTACGGCCTAGTCACTTCGAACGACCCTTGTTGGTCAAGTATTTTTTGTAATGGTGGTGGAGGTGGCTCTAATATAATCGACGACAGGACCTGGAGCCTTCACGACTTGCATAGTTGTTGATCTTCCACCTTGTGAAATTATAAATCGACACAGTAAGTCTCAACTAGCATTTGAAAACCAAGCACACACTAAAAATTTTCCTAAATAAAAATCAAACAGTCAACTATTTAGTAGGAAGGACAATTACGCCAATCGACACTAGAGGAACTAACCAGTGTAAGTGAAACTCGAGCATGGAAGCACCCTCCGGGTATACTCTGCGAAGAGCGATCTGACATCTTCCCCAGGTACCATGGTATGCCCCCGTAGTCACCCATGTAAGTCCCTAGAATATGGGAAACTAGGTTGTCAACTCCCAGTTAGTCACCAGGCGGGTACATTCGACATTCAGGTGGTTCGTAATGAGTAGGATAACAAGTCTGAAGCCTATCAAGGGTATTGAAAGAAAATGGTCTGGAAGACAACAAAGGATATTGAATGGATTCGAGGTCCATGAAGCTCCGTAGGAAAATGCAGTCGGTATACTTCTTGAGACAGACCCTCAATATACGTTCCCCACTACTTTTAGTCTAGATTTGGAGGGGTTGTCTTCGCTACCTTTCCTCACGCGACCTTCTATTAGAGGGGGGTCTCGGATAAATTTTATGACACTAGACTTAAGCACTCCCTAACTCAGAATCAAATGTTTGATTTAACAGCCTTGAAGAGTTTCCTCTCTAAACCTAATTCAAGGGCCTAAAACCCTAAACAAGTTCATGGACCCTACAAATAGAAAAGTATAGTGTATTTTAGATTAAGCGTTCCTTTTAAAAGATTTATTTACTCACAAGGTACGGTAGTGAAACTAATGGTGTTGTAAAGAGATGAAAAGGAGGAGAAAATTAAAGCACTTGAAAGAAAAATTACTTCGAATTTAAAAAACAAAGATTTGGAACTAACTCTTTGCAAACTAAACTTTTCTTAACTAACTTTTCAAGATCTTTGTAAAGAAAACCTAAAACTTGCTTTCTTTTGACTACAAGCTACTTATGTTTCAAGAAATAAAAAAGAAATTGAAAGAAATAAGACCAAGAAGACCATAAGAAGGGTGCACACAAGAAGACCAAGAAAACAAGTAAATTGAAACCTATACCTAGGCCATAGCCACAAATAGAGACTCCAGACTGATCTAAGAAATCCCTGAGAAGTAAGAAATTCAATCAGGAAAGAGGCAAACACCCTCTTTTTCAAAAAAATTTCATGAAATAGAGACGCGTGTTGTTGCATCATAAGCATGCATATGTATGTGGGTTGTTTACTGATAAGAGTGCATATGTACGCGAGATAACCCAAGACAGGACACGTACACCTCTGTATCTCTTCAAAAAATAAAATATCATCCAGTCTTATGGGGCAGGGAAAACTTGTATGCACCTTGGAGGTGACCAAAATCCCTTGACAAACTTAGAAAACTTGAAATAAAATTGAAAGGAAAACAAACCAATCAAACAACCCAAAATCCCCTAAAAAACCCTAGAGTCGTTCTCCAGTATGGTCACCAGTTTTTCTAGTGGGAAAACCCCCCCTTTAACTACACCAGGGTTCAACATGTAGACAGAGAAAATAACCATCTAAAAGTTAATCAATTCTACTCTACCCCAAAGATACCAAAAGTAATGTAAAGAAAGAAAATAAGAGAAGAGATAGAGTAACTATACCTTCGATCCCATGTCTCGTGATGATCTCCTCAAGCTTGGTAGTTCCACTAACTACATGTCTCCTCCCAAGGCTGACCTGCATCCAAAGATAGGAAAACAAGGGCTACAAGCATGCTATTCTATTCATGATTTAGGGTTAGATATTAAATGCTAAGTACAAATCAATGAAAATACTCAAGACATCATCATTTGGGTCAGGAAAATGTGATTCTTTTATTCATCATACAGAGATTACAACTTATAATCTATGTCGGCCATCATTCCATGAACCTGGTTTGGGATCCTCTTTACCATGCTCCAAGTGCATCTTGAATGGACCGCTTCTCTCAACCTTATGATAACCTCAATGGAAGGGAATGGGTTGAATGGAGAAACAAGGGGATGATGAGGGAATGTTGAGGCAATATCTCACAAAGGCAACAATATCTTGGGCAAGGATGGGAAGTGAAATTGGGCAGAGTTTCATTGTTCTTATGCTTGGATGTGAAATGAGACCCAAACACCTCCTTTTATATGAAAAAAGGATGGCTATTTATTTGGGTGACAAGCTATATCGGGTGGATTAGTTAGGAAACTTCAAATAGCTTGTGAATTTCAATGAATTCCTTGTAACTTTTTATTTTTTTCAACTTTTGCAAGCATACACGGGCTCTAATGGTGCAGTAAGCGTATGTACACTATCTGTAGTGGTGAAACAAGCATATCTACGTGGTCTGTAATGGTGCAGGGTGCATACATCTTCTAAAAAATGGTTTTTTAAGAAGAGGTTCTCAGCAGTGCTTTGGCAAAATATGCAAGTAAGTGGGCCAACGCCAAGTATGCATGAGTAGGGAATTTTAGGGATATAACACAAACAAATGTAGAGACTTATGAAAACCATGGGTTACATCCCTTTTTGAAGGGAAGTGGAACCATGAAGTACGGAAGAAGACACAACAATCATTGATTTGGCTTGCAGGATAGATTTGGTCCATTGGATCGTACCCAAAAAGGAGCAACGTTATTCGAGACTCTGGGAGTCCGGAGCTCCATGATGAATGAACATTGCAACATCCTAAATGTAGTGAAGGTGACTTTTTGGACCGGTAACTTGACGATTGACCAACATTTAGTGGTCATTTACCTATTACCGTGGGATTCATTCCCTTGCTAAACCCCAATCCACTTATCGATCGCAAAGTAACATGAGTTGTAGATCCGAAGGCACTCGGGAGCCTCCCTAACCATTGGATCTACGTCGTGGTCAGTTCGGATTTGAAAAATTAAGGAGAACAACAATGTCATAACACCAAAACCCTTGAATGTCATATTTGTGAATTAATGTGAGTCGTGGATCTGGGGATTCCATTGAGAACCCTACTCAATCGTCTGATCAACCAGTGGAATGAATTATGTATATCACTTTAACGAAGCCCACTCTGGGAGAAGAGGAGTTTTAAGTGGGTAGAACCCCCAAATGCCAAAATCACGAAGTGATGAAGACCATAGATATGGGTATGCTTCGGGATCTCCCATGACCATTAGATCTAAGTCACGATCAGTTGAGCATTGACCACTCTGGGAGAAAGGGAGTGTTAAGCAAGTGAAACCCTTGAACTAAAAAGTCAGGAAGTAATAAGAACTATTGATCCGAGGATTCTTTGGGATCCCTCCTAATCATTGAATCTAGATCATGGTCAATCCGACGTTGACCACTCCAAGAGAAAAGAGGAAGTTACACAGCAGATCCCCCAGACGCCAAAGTGGTGAAGTAACGAAGGTTGTAAATATATGGATCCATGTTGACTCATATCGATCGTGGGATATAAGGGGCATTGGAAGGCTTTCATACCAGAGTGACATGGCACACTAATTTCACCCAAGGTGATGTGGACCCATGTTCGATGTGCCACGTGTCACCTTAACTCATGCTTTTCACAGAACCTATGTACCCATTAGAACATGACACGTGTCACCTATTGATGGGGCCATGTGTCATCTTTTCCTTGCCACGTGTCATCCCCCCTAGCACATGCTCGCTTGGCCTAACAATGGGTGGAGTACTTGGGACCCACCTGTCCTTGCCTTTGCATTTAATTCATTGCCGCAGGTAAGTGTGGATGCTTAGGGAGTCCGGGAATTTGGGACTCCGGAGGTTTGGAGTGGGGTGATTGAATAAGACAAAGGGGTCGAAGGTCAGAGCTACATGGTAGGATTTCGAGGCTTCGGGACTCTAGAATATATGCACATAGAAATAAAAAGGGGCGTTTAACATCGAATGTCGAATTTCCCCTAATCCTATGTGTTAAATGAGGACGAAGTTTCATCGTTGGATTTAATGGTGGATGGATTTCAACCATAGATGTGGGAGCACTAGTGAGCTTCAGGACTTTGGGGAACTTGGGATGGTACAAATGGGACAGACCCACATGGGCGCCATGTGGCCCTTGACTAATAACTCTTGCGGAGCTTTGGAAGGGGGTATCTCCCAATCTAGAGCTTGGATTCGAGTAGGGTAGAAATTGTTAGATACCTCTTGATGAGAAGAAGAGGATAGAGATCCTAGAAAGAGGATTTGAGATAATTAAGGAAGGTGAAATTTTGATGCCCCATACCTAAAAAGGGTAATTAATGGGTTGGGTGTGTTACAATTTCCATTCCATAAAACATATCAATTGTCCACAACATATACAAGTATACCATAAGTGCAATACACCATAACTTGTGATGTGGATCGTGCTTGAAGTTTGAACAACATGAAAAAATATATGTGTAGAAAGAATAAACCAAGATGCTTCTTAAAACAAAAATTTTACTCCTTTTTTTTATTTTATTAAATTTCCATCGCACTCATCATTCATCCATTTCACATGGATACCGGCTAAAATTTATGGGTTCATTATCAAACTGTAGTATAAATTTTGCAAGGTAGTCATGAGTGAAAATTAGAGGAGCGCCTTTCATCATTATTTACATAAGGGGGTCCCACCTATTTAGTATATTATTAAATATATATAAGTAATAAGATATTACAACCCATTTCCAGGAAGGGATTCCATGTTTTGCTTTTGGGAGTCAACAAACTAGTGACTCCATAGGGAAATCTGTTCTCAACGTATTTAGAACTCAGAATGTTTGGTTTCACAAACCAATAGAAGTAGGTGATCTAAAACTGTTGAAAATAATATTTATGCAACAGGGGGAAAAAAGATGGTTTAAGGGAAATAATGAGACGAGACTTCGAGGAATAACTTATGGAAAGTGATATGTATGAGGGGAGTTGGTCCTGTATGCATAACAATCGAATAAGATTCATAATTGATAATGATTTTTATACTTTCAAGGAGAATGTTTTTTATATTCTCTTGAATCTCAAGATGGAGGGAAGAAAGGGGATAGCATAAACAAGGGAGAAAACAAAACCAACTATACTACAACAATATTGAAAGAAAAACAATATCCCAGCAGTGTCTAAAAAAGGGGAGATCGTGACAAATGTGTGTTTTATTTTCATCGATCAACAATACTTACAGAATGACATTATTATGGAAAAATTGATCCAGACTTTATTTCTGATGATTATGCGAAACAAACAACAGGAACTAAAACTCAAGAAACCAAAGTAAAAAAATAAGACAAAGGACTATATACAGAAGTCATGTTTACACAAAGTGTTAATAATCAAGTTTGTTCCATATAATGTTTCAAGTGGGAACCATTAGTACTATAAGAGAACAATTGCTCCTCCAAATCCTTTAGAAAGTATGAGTTTGTTCCCAGGATAAAAGTGATTTTGAAAGGGCCTAGCCATAATTTTTGGAATTTAAAATGTCTCCCTCTTTCAGCATGGGTTGAGTCCCATAGTAGGACTTTGTCATCAATATTGAATTTAGCAACCTTTGCTCATTTGTTAAAATATTTTTTCACCATTTGCTGCCTTCTTTTAAGGTTCTCCAAGGAAAAATTTATTTGTTCTTCCAAGTCTAAAAATGCATTTATCCTTTGGGAAACATTAGAAGAATTTAATTATTTAGTATGGAGCATCATCCGTAACGAGGAAATATGTAACTCAGTAGGAAGAATATCCTCTTGGCCATATACGAGCTGAAAGGGAGTAAATCCTGTACTTTCTTTGGTGGTTGTACGATCTGCCCATAAATAATAAGTGAGAAGTGTGTGCCACTGGCAAGGCTTGTCTTCTATGATTCTATTTATTATCCTAACTAGATTCTTGTTAATCGACTCTACTTTCCCATTTCATTGAGGGTAGTAAGAATATGAAGTGAAATTTTTGACACCTAACTTAGCCATAAATTGGGTCAATTTTGCAGAAATGAAGGCTAGGCCATTGTTCATAATGATCTCTAATGGGATGTCGAATCTGGAAAAGATATTAGATTTTAGGAAAGAAACTACCGACTCATCATGTGCATGTCTAAGAGGATCACCCTTGGTCCACTTAGTAAAGTAATCAATGGTTTTCAAAAAAAAGATATTCCATGTAGAAGAGGGAGGGTTGATAGGACCAATAAATTCTAGACCCCACTTAGAAAAAGGGAAATCCAGGAGGACAGGTTGTAAATGCATGATAGAAAGGCGTTCTTTCCTAGCGAATTTTTAGCATTTATCACAAGATCTTGAAAATTTATATGATTCACAGAATAATGAAGGCTATTAGTAACCATTTCTTATATTGATCTTAAAAGTTGTAGCCTTAGAAGAAAAATGGCCACCGATGTGAATGACAGAAGCTGATGATCCATGGATTTCATGTAATAACTTATGTGCTTCTTCATCATTTACACATCAAAGTAACAAACCATCAACAAACCTCCTAAACAAAAAGTATCCTAAAATGATATACTTGGAAGATTCAAGCTAGAGTCTCCTTCTCTAGTGAGGATCCAACCCATCTGGACACCTTTGATAATGCAAATAATACACCATATTTTTATACCAAGGAAGTTCAGATAGAGAGAGATTTTGATTTTCGATATAAAACAACGTTGAAAGAAGATTATCTTGGTTGTCAAGTTATTCACTTGGTTCAGGGTGATGAGCTAAGCGACGTGCTAGGTCTTGTCCCTTGATTGTCTTCGAAATCATGATCGTCAAATCATGCTCCTGGATTTTTGCAAGTCAATGTGCAAATTTTCCTAAAAGGTAAGTTTGTGAAAGTAGAAACTTGATAGCAGGAAAAGGGACTTTTACCTACGTATGGTTTCCCAAAATAAAATGGCAAAATTTTTCTATAGCCTTGAAAAGAGCAAAAGCATGTTTCTCAATATAAGAGTATTTGATCTCATCGTCTGATAAACTTTGAATCATGTAATCTACATTTTTTTCATTGTTTTGGTCATCACACTATAAGAGGATAGTAGAAATTGCTTCCTCAGTGGCATTGGTATATATGATAAAATATTTCTCAAAATCCAGTTTCGCCTGAACCAGTGCAAATATGATTGCTTTATTAATCCTAAGGAAATCATTCTTGACATCATTTGTTCAAGAAAAAGAACAATCATGCTTCATAATATTATGGATTGGTCTAACCATGACAACAAAATCAGGAACAAATCTACAGACAAAATTAATAATTCCCATGAAAGCTTGAACTTCATTTTTGGAGATGGGGGCAGGGAGGTTTAGAATGACAGTAATCCTCTCGCAATATATACTTATCCTTGAATTAGAAACAATATGACCAAGGATATTTCCCTTTGTGACACTGAAAATAGATTTGGAAGGACTTAAAGAAATTCCAAATTTTCTACAGTGCAGAGAACTTTTTTAAGATGACCAAAATGATCCAACCAGTTTTACAATAAGCAGTCAAATCATCAAGATAAAATTTGATAATATTATCGATTAGATCGTCAAAATATATCTTCATATCTCTTTGAAAGGTGGCACTTGCATTAGACAAGCCAAAAGTCATGCATTCATAAGAAAATGTGCCCCAGTGTGTGGTAAATCTGGTTTTATACCTATCAATCCTTTTTACCTTGATTTGATTATACCCAGAAAAACCGTCAAGTAGGGACATCATTTGAGACCCTACAACCTATTCTAAGATCATTTCCATATTAGGAAGCAGAAAATGGTCTTTGACACTTTCTTTATTCAATGCACAGAAATCGACACATAATGTGATCTGGCCAATAGTTTTTGGAACAGGGACCATATTTGAAACCCAACCGAAATACTTAAATGGAAATATTATATTAGCTTTCAACAATTTTTCCAATTCTTTACTAATAGTTGGTTCGAGAACAAGGTTAATAGGCCTTTGTCTTTTCCTAACTGGTTTTACCCCTTCTGTTGGATGTAGGCCTAGTCAGGAAGAAATTCTATTTTTGGAGGAGAAGCATGCAAGGAGGAAAAGACAGCTGGAAGGAAAAGCAACACGTGTAAGAAAAGTAGGCGAAGCATGCATGCAAGGAAGACCTAACAATGATAGGGTTAGGTTTTTTGTAATTCATTGTAATGTTTGGTGAACCAAGGGAGTAAATAAGTATCACTTAGAGGAGAAAGATATACAACAAAGATGACAGAGAGACTGGGAGAGAGAGTTGTAAGAATTGTTTGAGTCATTAAGCTAGTGAGCTAGGGAAGGAGTGAGTGACTTGATTCGAGGGTTAGATTGCAGGCTGAGGAGCCTGGTGCGCTCTAGTCAGCTTCACAGGGATTCAGAAGCTTGTGGGAAGGGATGAGATCTAATATTGTAAACAGGCGTGACATGATATAATTTGGAACTATAATAAAATCCTGAGAGCCAGATCTTTGTGGACGTAGCCCAAGAGGGGGTGAACCACGAAAACACTTTATTATGTGAATGAATGAATGTGTCTTTGTGTCTGATTAATTGATGAATGTTAGATGAATGAAATACTAAGTATATCAGGTATTCCACATGCATGCATAGAATGAATGTTATAATTAGATGTTAGATTGAATGAATAAAGTTAACAACACACAACCATAGATCTCCGCTCGGTCTCAGGTTGCAAACACCTGAGTATTGCAGACACCCATAGAGCTATCTTGAGTGAGACTGTGCGGTACACTCTGTGTGTTGCGTTTCCTTCTAGGTGACTAGAGGGGACGATAGTTTAAAGGGAGTTTTTTGGGAAGCTTAATAAATCTGAAGCAGTGTCAATCTAGGATGGTATGGTAGAATCGGAATAGATCATAAAGAATCCCCTAGACCACAAGAAGAGTATAACCATCCAACAAATGGTTTTGTTTCTGGTTGTGTGGAATAAAATGGGACTGAGTATGTGACATTGAGGGAATACGCATCAAAAGAATGTCGAATCAGACAACAAGTCATTGAAAGAATGAGAATCTAGTCAAGAATGGTGAGACCGTGGAATCCAATGAAGGAAGAGATAGAGATTTTTTTGAAGACAAAGGAGTTAGAGTTTGCGTAGAAAGATAACAAAAATATGAAGGTAACACCGCACAAATATCTGGACAAGTATGTATTCAGTGACTTGCATGAAGTTTTTTTTTTTATCTCCCGCATATATTGCAGGAGTGGATACAAAGTTTGAAAGACAACCATCCTACAAATCGGATCAGACAGCTAGAGTGGAATCTTAAAGATATTGCATAGTTACAACAAGTTGATAAAAAGTTTACGCATGTAGTAGATTTCTAGTTAGACAACATTGTTGCAGGATTTATCACATAATTTGTGGTAGATACAACGAAGTCGTACAACACAGCTAAACAAGATTTCTTGAAGGGACCTCGAGGTAGGTACATCAGATCATTATATACTTCCATTAAGATATTACTATATAACAAAGGTGTGATGACAATGGAGTCAGACAACTAAACTTCCCTACGTGCATGGGGGAAGGGGGGAAGCACTGATATGAGAAGGAGAAATGGAAGGAGAAGGGGATAATGGAAAGAAGGATGAAGCCTTGGACCCAATTATGAGGGACAAATAACAGATCACGTGGATCATGGAAACAACTAGAAAGACGTGCAGTGGATTACCTACCAATACAAGGTGAACACTAAGAAGAGAGTTGTAGTCCTGAGAGAAGGCTTGGAAAGTGATGAAGAGGAGGTAGAGGATCTCCAGGTTGTCGAGAAGATTGAGGAAATCCTGCATGTAACATATGAGAGGAAGATGTTAGGTCCAAGAGCGGAAATAGAAGGCATCACTCCTACCCATATTAGTGTTAGTGTGGAACCCATAAACCCATGTGTGACTAATACACCAAGAAGAACACCACCATTTAGAAAACCGAATTTTAGGAGAAGGAAGACAGCAGGAAGTACATCTACATAAGGAACAACAACTGGGGGAGCCAGTTCAGGAAGTAGTAGTCAAGTATCTACACCGCACATAGGTATTAGTTCAACATTTAGGATGGCAGGACATGATCACACCAGGTTACCAAAATTCAAAGGAGAGGCGTCGGAGGACCCTAAGAAGCACTTGTTTATCTATGAAAATATATGGGAAGAGAAAAAGATCACAGAAGAGGAAACTAAACTTGCACAGTTAGATATCACACTAAGAGATCGAGCACTAGATTGGTACATGAGTTTAGTTGCAAATAGTCAACTAGGGACAACCAGAATGATTGGGGATATTAAGAATTTGTTGATAAATGAATTCCAGAAGCCTTGTTTAGAGGATCAATACATACACGAGATGATAGAGATTAGACAGAAACCAAGAGAATATGTATGGGATATTGATCATTGTTGGCCCTTGACCAAGTTTTGACGAACACTTGGTCATATTTGACCGTTTTTGGGACTTCGACAGCTTGTCAAAGATGGAGCGCAAGGCAAAGCGGAGATCATGGAAGCTAGACCCCCCTTTTGGGTCCTTTTTGGGTTTTGGGGGATAATGTAATGGGACCAGGATGTTGGCCCATGGGTTTACCCATGTTTAGGCCCATTTTTGTAATGTATAAGTAGAAGTCTAGGCTATGTAAGAAGGAACCTTTTTTTAGGACACTTGAGAAGTGGCTTAGTGCTAAGAGTTGATCTGTGTGATATACTTGTAGAGCTGAGTGAAATTATTGTAAGTGCTGAGTGCACAGATTGTAGGAAGGTTTTATGCTTAGAGATACTCAGGGAAGGAGGATCTAGCGAGCTGCGCAGATGTCCTGTCCTGTGTGGAGTAGGCTTTGAGGCTCTGTGCTTGTAACCAATTGGCTAGCAATAATAGAGAATAAGAGTTGGTGGACGTAGCCCTAGGGTTGGGGTGAACCATGTAAATATGTGTGTCATTCTTTGTGTCGTTACTTACATGTGTTTTCCCTCTCTTTCTAAGTGCTATGACATGTTTAGATAGATTTACTTATGCTTTGTGCTTATTAGATGTGTATAGGTGATAGATTTGATGTATATGAAGTTGCTAAGTGCTTGGTATACTAGATTCGGTCTGTTGTATGCTGCTAAGTGCTGAATCATATTAGATCTAAGTATATACTGCAACGATTTGTGTTATCTGCGGAGTGAGATAAGGGTTAATTCTAGGTGAACTATTGATGCTAAGTTCTTTGATAAGTGTGTAATCACAGATTTGGATCCTAGCTAAGGTTGCAGACACCTGATTCCTACAATCACCCTTGCCTCTACCTCGGGTGAGACTTCATCTACTTTGTAGGGGTTGTCGAAAGGGCCAGTAGTTAGGGTTTTGTTGGTGCGTTGTTGTAGCGTTGAACCCTGGGTTTTCCCCTGTGCCAACAAATGGTTCTGTTGCGAGGAACTGAAACTATGATTGTTGAGAACTAAGGAAGAAGAAGCTTTATGCAAAGATTCATCCTAAACTTGTGGAAACTCTGTGCATAGATCTGGCGCTCTGATGCGCAGTACTCTACTCAACCTATGAAGCTTTGTGCTGAAGAAAAGAAGCTAGATCTGAAGAAAAGAGGTAAGATCTGTAAGCTTTGTGATCTGATAAAGGTATGAATAGTGAAAGGTTTTAGATTTGGAAGCTTTATGCTCAATAAGTGGAAATTTTTGTTTCTGAAGCATGAATATAGGTATGCTTGATAGATTTTGTCCCAGCTTGAAAACTAGGGCATTGTTAGATGAAAGAATGTTTGATATGAATAGATATGATAAGAATAATGGAAGATATGTTATACCTATGCATAGAAAGAATGTTTGGACTAACGAGTGGATGCAGGATCCTATAAAGAAATTTTTGCAGGCTATTCATTATAATCCTAGTGCGCAGTACAAGAAAAGTTGGGGATCATTGAAGAGAAAGAGAGGATTAACTCTTTGTTATAGTTGTAGAAGACCAGAACATCTTGCTAAGGAATGCCCTAGGAGAAAACCTAGTTGCCTCTGTTGTAAGGCTATGGACCATGAAGTACTGGATTTCCCTAGAATGATTGCTAGACTTGAAAAGATGAATATGTAGCAAGCAAACCTTGAAAGAGATCAAGAGACTAATATTATAGAAGAACCCTAGAAAGAATCAGAGATAATGTTACTGAAAATGAAAGAAACCTTGAATGAGCATAAAGATGACAGTTTGTCATATATATTCAAAGAAAGGGAGAAAATTGAAGTCAAAATAGGAGACTTCAACATTTACTGTGCTCTGGATGAGGAAACATAGATGAAAATTATGACAGAAAGCACTTGGGAAACCCTAGGAAGGCCTTCTATGGTTCCTTCACTAAGAAAAATAGGGTTGTTTAAAGGAAAAATGGTAACCCTATGTGGCAGGATTACCCAGATAGCTATGAGTACCCATGGAGCTTCGACAGAGGAAGAATTTGAAGTTATAAAATTTATTGAGGACCGTGCCCCATTTCCATCTTTGTTAGGAAATATATGGATTGAAAAAGACTAGATCCGAAGAAAAGAATAAAAGGAAGCCCTAGAACAAAAGAAACAAGAACTCATGGAGTTTATGACTAGAAGGATCGCCTACTTGATGGAAGAATAAGAGAAAATATCTAATCTATTGGACACCAGGGACATGGACATCGAAGCTATAAGAGCATTAGAGGAACCACAGAAGACTGAAATACCTAATCCATATGTTGAGGGAGTATTACAATCTGATATGAAGAAATAATATTAGCTATGTGAAGTGACTATGTCGAGAGAAGATAGGGATTAGAACGGGAAAAGACCGATTGATTTGAAGACTACCAGGAAGAAGGCTAGAAAATTAAGTAAGAAAAAGGCGAAGATTGAAAAGTTACAAGAGATCCCAGGTGGAACACTGCAGAAGGAAAAATCACAGGAATTGAACTTCACCAAGATATCAAAACAACAACATATGGCACTTCGTCGTGGCAAAGTAATTTAGTCGTTGGACCGATATACCCATTCGAATTCCACCCTGAATGGATAGAAAATAATTAAATGATCACCGCCAGACTGTTTGACCTGACCATAACAGACAGATCTATGATAATGGAAGCTTCATAGCCATTGCAAGAAGACTGTTGATGAATTTCCTATTTAGCTCGTCATGCCGTGCCCGAAGAACACTTTTTCCAACTGAAAATTTGAAGCCTGCATAACTAGTGATTGTATAAAGTGATCATTGCAAGAAGATTGTTCATCCTAGTGCAATATCTAATATCATCGTGCCTCGATCATATTTTTCGAGTGCGTATGTCCGACGAGCTCACCGCAGTTGAGGAATCTGTCACAGAGGTCCTTCTCGATTTAATGACTGAGAGAGTCATGTCGGAAAGAGGAATGTCCATCGGAGTCCAAGCATCATCGACAAGAGGAGTGCAAGCCTCCCCGTCGACTGCTCGAGCAGGAACATCTCGAGTCGGCATGGAAAGGAGAACTAAGAATAAAGATGACATAGCTAATGCGAAGTTAGTGTCATCCATCCTACCAGCTTACATACCCCCACTAAGTGGTGCGATTAATAGGGACATCGTCCCTAGAGACTTTGAATACACCCTAGTCACTGCATATCTACCGAAAGGAGTATTCACCTACCGCACAAATCAAGACAAGGTTACAACATTGAAGTTTTGCGACTTCAACCTGGGGGACCGTAAGGTTTATAGCATGCTCACCATGTATAAGTACTTGACAAGAACTAAGAGACAGAATTCTAAGATCGTCCCTCAGCAATGGATGATGAACCTCGTGCAGTCTACTTTGCTCAACGTTATGAAAATACCACACTTCGGCAGACACTAGGAGGTGAATGCTTGTGTAAAATTTATGCTAGCAAGTTACCAAGGAGGATACATGTGGTTAAACCGTCACATAACTATTGATACGGCGTTGATCAATAGGATCATCGGGCTTAGCATGAAGGGCCCTGATCCCCAAGATTACTACCCTGGAAAGACCACGGAACACACTCTTTCACAGAAGATTAAAGAAGCTTATGGCAATGTCGAGAAGGGCACGTGAGGCTACAAGGTAGCCTCTATCGAAAGTGGCATAGTGCACCTCACATGTCAATTGATCACAGATAAGTTGGTACGTAAGAATTGACCTACACAAGTATCAGGCTTCGTAGTTGACCTCACAGGAAAATGTGCAGAGGGACTATAGATGAACTGGGTGAAGTACCTGGTAAACCAACTAGAGATTGAATGTAGAGAAGCCCAAGATTAGGGGCATGAATTCCATTTTAGCTGGCTTCTAATACTGATCTCTTTTTTTTCATGGGAGCTATCGGAAGGCGCAACCTTCCTGGACCTCGACCCCTTTGAGCCACTAGCTGTAAAGTTCAGTACATTGTGGTACTCGACCGACATGAACAAGCAATGGCAATCGAATGTCATTTTCCACACGTACTATAACCAATTGAAAGAATCCATAAGGGGTGAACCTCGCATAACCCCAAATACTTTACAAAGGTTATGACCTCTAATAAAGTTCAGCATGGACCGCCACTTTATATACCTAACTCCACGCGTCGATGAGAACCAGGAACAACTTTAGTCCTATTATAAGCTGACAGAAGAAGACCTAGAAGAGATCACCAAGGAATGGTTGGTGGACCTCCTTGTTGCAGCAAATCCAACAGAAATTTTAGACATCAACAACCTAGAAGTTGCACAGGACACACCTGGGCCCAGTAAGACAAAGAAGATGAAGAAGCCTAAAGAGGTTCAGGATGTAGATAGCACATCTGTAAGGACGGCTTCCATCACACCAAATCAAGGAGGTAATGGCGAATACCTAGAGGAAGTCGAACAGAGACCGGAAGACGAAGTCGAAGTTATAAAGAACAGAAAAGGGCCACCTCTAAAGTCTCCCTCCCAGAAGAAATCGAAAGCAACCGTAACTAATATGCAGACCACGCTCACTTCGGATGACTTCAGTTTCCTCCTCGCAACTATGAATGAAGCCATAGAAGAGAGAACAAAAAAGAAGGAAGCGAAGAAGGAGCAGATATATAATAGGATTGAAATTGGGCTCCAATAAGTGCAGTAGGCACTCCATTCTAGCTACGCAATCTCTACTGCGCCTCTTCCAGAAGGAACAACAGAAGTGGGAGAAGAATCAGTTCAACTCTGGAAGATTGTTGATACAATCGAAGTATGCCTTCGACATGCACAGGAAGAAAAAGTGCAAGTTACTCATGCCTTAAATAAAGTACAAGAGGAAATCATAGAAAAACGTCGAGCCATGCAACAAGAGAAGGATGCTCTCTTAAGAAAAATTGAAGAAGATAGAGTGAATATCCAAAAGGAGAAAGAGAAACTACTCACGAAGCAGATTGGGATGGAAGAAGTAGTTAACCGAGCATTCTGCTCCATCACTGGCTTAGAACAAAAGAGAGAAGAACCCTTCAAATGTCAAGTGATGAAGCTTTATGAATTTATTCAGCAGCTTCAACAAAGGGTCGTGGAATTAGAGCTTCAAACTATACCAAGTACCCCGCAAGAAGTGCACGACCAATGAGAATTGAATTCTCAGAACGCAGTCGAGAGGATTAAAACACTTACTGCAAAATGAAAACGGTTAAGTAGTAGAAGCACGCAGATATATGAACAACTATCCGAAGCCCCAGCGTTGAAGAAATTGGAGTCCCAACTCCAGGAAGCAAAGAAGCATGCAAATACAGTACAGGCGCAACTCAAGATCCTTTCACCCATCGAGAGGATGAAGAGATCCCAGGAACAGTGCACTGCCCAACAACTCATTCTTACCACGTAGAACAGAGTGATGGAAGTCACCCAGAAACTCCAACCGAGCCAAGAGGCGACCTATCTACTGTTTGAAGAAATTGAATGCCAAGGAACAGTACTAGAACAAGTAGTTGTTACAGTAAAGCAACAACTGGAAGGACCTATCAGCGAAGCAGTTATTCAGAAATTTGTTGAGCAAGAAGCAGTAGCACAAAGACAAGTTGAAGCAGCTCGAGCCAAGATCGATATATTTGAGGCAAAGTTACCTAGGCTTGAGTGACTCAGGACGAGTCACAGGTGAGTGTTGGGGGCCTATTGGCCCTTGACCAAGTTTTGAGGAACACTTGGTCATATTTGACCATTTTTGGGTCTTCGAAAGCCTGTCAAAGATGGAGCGCAAGGCGAAGTGTAGATCATGGAAGCTAGACCCCCTTTTTGGGTCATTTTTGGGTTCTTGGGGATAATGTAACGGGACCAGGATGTCGGCCCATGGGTTTACCCATGTTTAGGCCCATTTTTGTAATGTATAAGTAGAATTCTAGGCTATGTAAGAAGGAACCTTTTTTTAGGACACTTGAGAAGTGGCTTAGTGCTAAGAGTTTATCTGTGTGATATACTTGCAGAGTTGAGTGCAAGTATTGTAAGTGCTGAGTGCACGAATTGTAGGAAGGTTTTATGCTTAGACCTACTCAGGGAAGGAGGATCTAGTGAGCTGCACAGATCTCTTGTCTTGTGCGGAGTAGGTTTTGAGGCTCTCTGCTTGTAACCGATTGGCCGGCAATAATAGAGAAGAAGTTTTGGTGGACGTAGCCCCAAGGTGGGGGTGAACCACATAAATCTGTGTGTCATGCTTTGTGATGTTACTTACATGTGTTTTCCCTCTCTTGCTAAGTGCTATGACATGTTTAGATAGATTTACTTATGCTTTGTGCTTATTAGATGTGTATAGGTGATAGATTTGATGTATATGAAGTTGCTAAGTGCTTGGTCTACCAGATCCGGTTTGTTGTATGTTGCTAAGTGCTTGGTCTACCAGATCCGGTCTGTTGTATGTTGCTAAGTGCTTGGTCTACCAGATCTGGTCTATTGTATGTTGCTAAGTGTTGAATCATCTTAGATCTAAGTATATACTGCAATGTTTTGTGTTATCTGTGGAGTGAGATAAGGGTTAATTCTAAGTGAACTATTGATGCTAAGTGCTTTGTTAGGTGTGTAATCACAGATATGGATCCCAGCTAAGGTTGCAGACACCTGAGTCCTGTAATCACCCATGCCTCTAACTTGGGTAAGAGTTCATCTGCTTCGCAGGTGTTGCCGAAAGGGTCGGTAGTTAGGGTTTTGTTGGTGCGTTGTTGTAGCGTTGAACCCTGGGTCTACCCCTGTGCCAACAACCATATATTCAAATGACTGAAGGGAAAGCTAAAATATTTCATGACAAATATGCAGCATATGCATCTGATCGTAAATTCACTGCTACCACATTTGAAATATCTGGTACGACAACAAAAGTTTTAGATGCAGGAAGAGGATCTACAAGAATCCCCACAACTAGAAGAAAACCAATACCAGAAGACAAATCCAACCATAGAGGAGTTGAAGGAGGACCTGAAGAAATTAACGTTCTAGCTAAACCAGAACAAAGATAAGGACAAAAGAGAAGTTGTTTGGTGTACCACATGTAGGACATAAAGACACGATAAGAACAAATGTCCAACATTCGCGCAGTACATGGCAGAAGGAATGAGAAACCCATTGTCAAAAAAAGGACTATGGTATGAGATCTGTAAGAAATAGGGTCATGATCCATACCACTTCCCAATGATGCAGAAGTACCAGAAAGTACTGAAGAGCTCGTATTGCAATTTTTGCAAGTTAGTAGGCCATGATGACAAATTGCAGAACCATGGACCTTATGAGGGAAAGAACATCATATGCATATAGGGTGCAGGTAGGAATGATGACCGGGCAAGCCACACCACATTTTAACCAAGTAATATCCCCATACAACATTGTGCAGTAGCAATATAACATTGTGCAACAACAATATAACACTACGCAGCCACAGTATAATACTGTGCAAACACACTATAATACAACGCAGTATAACCAGGTGCCTTAGCATAACATGTTGCGAGGGGATCGAGTTGGATATAGAGGTGCAGGAAGAGAAAGATGAGGTTTTGGAAGAGGCAGGTGACCAATGGTATGCCACAATTGTCAACAACCATGACACTATGCAAGAGAATGTCCACTTCCACCAATGACCTGTATGTATTGTCGCGCATCAGATCATGACATAGAAGAATGTATGACACTATTAGGAAAAATCTAGGAGAAGAGAAATTAGAACAATCATAATTTTCAGTGGATCTCAGCAGAAGTAAGGGATGAAGGGAGAAACATTAACATAGTTACACGGGGAGGAGATAAAATATGAAACGATGCAGTAAGACAAGATCCAGTACAACACCAATGGGTGAAAAAAATGTTGAACCAAAGAAGCAATTTGATGCACAGAATGAAAAGGAGATATTCAAGAAAGCTAGAAAAGAATTCATGAAGCCAAACATTGCATCAACATCAACTATGCAATATAGTAAGTAGGTACCAGCATACGAGATGCCTCCATCGCTAGATCACATCGAAGAAACACAACCACTGGGACAAGAAAGTACCATTAAGGGTATTTTTCAATCGTTTGTTAGACTATTAAATGATCCATCCTTTGTTAAAGTATTAAAAAATATGCTAGAAATACATAGCATAGAGGCAGAAGGAAAACTAGAATAGAAGACAGTTAATCATCTTCATACAATAAGAAGAACAAACAGGGAATTCATACTAAACGCTAACATTGGAGATTTCAACATGGGAGATATTATACTGGATTTAGGATCCGAAGTAAATTTATTACCTAAAATTACATGGCAATGTATGGGATAACCCACATTAGGATACTCATCGATTTAGCTGAAACTAGCAAATAAATAGATAGTTCTACTAATTGGAAGACTAAAAGGAGTGATAGTAGATTTGGATGGAGTGCAGACTAAAGCCAACTTCGAAGTAATCGAGATAGTGGACGACACAACACCTTATCTGGAATTTTTGGGCTTGGATTGGGAGTTTGATTACCAGTCCATAATCAAATTAAAGATGAGGAAGATGACCTTCGAGTCAGGAGAATACAGATTCATTGCGCCATTGGACCCATCAGAAGGGGAAAGGTTTGTAGAAGCTACTTGCTTGGACTTGGAGGAAATTAACCAGTTGTATAGAACAATTGCACAATATGAAGATTACGTGAACCCAATTGTGGATGGGGTACTCTGTTGGCAAAGAATCACCTCATGTGCTTCAAACTCAAATATGGGCTTATAAAATTGGCAGCAGAGGCTACATGAAGTCTCCATAAGAAGATGTGTAAGAATAGACCGCGCAGTGAGATCAGTAGGTATGGATATAGGGGAACCTCCCTGCTTCCATGGTAAAAATAACTTATTATTATTCTTAACATGGTACGAAGATGAAGTGGTAGAAAATCAAAGTCTCTTTTACTTGGATATAGCACTCAAGGAAACACCTGCAAGATGGTGGGGTGCATACAAAGAAATAGTGAAAGAATGGTATCAATGTAAGCATTTATTATGCATTAGGTTTGGCATAGAACAAGGAAGAAACCAGCTGTAGAAATATGATGGACATGGGGCACCAACAGAACACTTGGAAAATTGCAGAGCATTATGGAAAATGACACCACCAGAGGACTGGCCTCATCATTTTGTTCACACATTAGAAGGCATCACAACAAACTAGTATACAGACCAGGAACTGTGCAGAGTAACTAGGAGCTGGACAATATTACAATAGAACTTTACAGTCACTCTCTCATTTGAGAATGATAACCCCAACATAGATGTAGCACTTAAAAAAATCAAAGGGGTGACATTCATTAAAGAACCAGAAGTTGAACTCATGGAAAAAGAACAACAACAAAACAAACAGACATTAAAAGAACTATTGTCATGCTACCATGTGCAAGAAGAAGCACCAGATGAAGATGAACTACACAATATTCAGATTAAGGAAGTTGAAGGTGAAAGAGAAGTGGAAGGTACACCTATAGAATCAGAATTAATTGTTGCACCGATCAAGGTGAAGAAAGTCAACATTGGGACAAGTGAGAACCCCAAAATGGTCAGCATTGGAGACAAATGGGATGAGAAAACAGTGGAAAGAATAACAGAGTTATTACGCGAGTACAATGGCATGTTCCCAACAACGTTCATAGAAATGAAAGGCATAGCATGAGATCTAGGAGAAATGAATATATGACTAAGAAATGAGGCAAGATCGATCAGACAACGACCATATAGACTAAATCTGATCTATAAGCAAAAAGTAAAAGCTGAAATCAATAGGATGTTGGAGGCTGGAATCATAGAACCGATAGAGGAGTCCAAATGGGTAAGCCCGGCGGTAGTTCAGGAGAAGAAACAAGGGGGAATAAGGATATGTGTCGACCTGAGGAAGTTTAATGATGCATTCCTACATGAACCGTTCCCTACTCCTTTCACATATGAGGTGTTGGAGAATGTAGGAGGTCAGGAAGCTTATTCATTCACTGATGGATTCTTAGGATACCATCAGATCAAGATAGCACCGAAAGATAGATACAAGACCACATTTTCCATAGAATGGGGATCCAACCAGTATACAATCATGTCATTTGGACTGAAGAATGCACCAACAATATTTTCCAGAGTAGTCATAGCTGCATTCAAAGAATTCATCCACCAGTTTCTAGAGGTATATCTAGATGATTGGACAGTCTACAGTCTATTGAAAGACCATGTAGGGGTGTTGAGGATGATGTTAGAAAGATGCAGGAAGTGTCAGATATCATTAAATATGAATAAGTGCATCTTCGAAACACCTTTTGGGATATTATTGGGCCATATAGTATGCAAGTAAGGCTTGCTAGTAGATCCTGCCAATATTGTAGTAATTATTAACCTACCACCACAAAAAATAGTCTGCCAATTAAGAGAGAAATTGGGACACACAAGATACTACAAGAAGTTTATAAAGGGTTATGTGCAGATAACTGCGCCAATGGAGAAATTGCTAAGAAAAGACAATAAGTTTCAGTGGAATGAGGATTTCCAGCGTGGATTGGACACCCTTAAAGAGAACATGGTAAACGCACCAATACTAGTCTTCCCACATTGGGAAAATATATTCCACATCCATGTAGATGCATCATCCATAGCACTAGGAGCTATTCTAGCACAGTGAGGATCAAGAGAATTGGACCATCCGATAGCATTTGCTAGCAGAAAACTGTCAGAATTGGAGAAAAACTACAATACCACAGAGAGGGAAGGCTTAGCTATGGTCTATGTGCTTCATAAGTCTAGGCATGATTTGTTGGGAAAACATTTCAATATGTTCACAGACCATTCAGTGTTCAAATACCTCATCAACAATCCAGTGTTGGGGGGGAGAATTTATAGATGGTTATTGTTGTTCCAGGAATTTGAATTTGAAGTAATAGTCAAACCATGAAAGTTTAATGCAGGACATGATCACCTATAGAGGATCACTCATGGGGAGGAACCTACGAATCTAGAGGAAAAATTTCCCAAGGGGAAACTATTTTCAGTCCAGATAGCCGATAAATACTTTGCATACATCTGTTGATACTGAGAGGGGGGTGAATCAGTATCAAGTACAATTTAAAACCCTTTTCAACTTATACTTAAACCATTCAACTATATCCAATGAGAAATGAACAATAGTATAAGAATTACACCAATACACCACAATACACCATGCACAATATATGAGAAATAATCAATA
>JZKD02S1022286.1:648882-659769 GCA_000966675.3 Picea glauca | reverse complement strand
TCGGGTGAGCTACGGGGACTAACCCTCCGTGGTTTAACTGATTGTGGTGGTCAGATTGTATTATGGGGATCACTTTGAGGTAAATCCACAATTACTGCGTGGAATCCTTTTAGTTTATTTTGGGCTCGATACCCTGCCCGTACGTTCGAATCAGACTGTCAACTGTTCCCGCCCAGGGGTTGACTGCGAATTGGTAACCTTAGTGGCCATAATATTTAGGGTCTTACACAAGGTGACGGTGACGAGAAGTCTCACTATACTTGGAGCAGACATTGGTCAAACTCACTCAGGATCCTTGGAGGTTAAATCCACAATTACTGTGTGGAATCTTGCACCAAGGCGTAAGTCCGTTAAGCAGGTCGCCATTGTAACTATTCCACCCTACCCCCGCCCCTTCTGGACTTGATCACGCGACATTGGATTTCATCACCAACTAGTACGGTCATCAAAAGAAGGTCATGTTTGCTTGGTTGTGATTCTTAGATTATATTAGCATATGTTGTTTCTTTTACTTAGTGGACCTTAGGTTGAGTTAGTGTTAATGGCATCGAATCCTGGGAGTACCAATGGAGGAACCCCTTCTTTTAGGAAACCTTATACCTTTCCTTCATTTGGAAACTTTGGTCCTCCATATGTTGCCACACTGAGTCTTCCAGGACTCACTATTGGATTACCAGTTTAGTTGTTCCCCACTCTGGTGATCCCAAATCCTCCCAATGTTTTAGTTGCACCTAATACTTTGGATGTCAATACACCACACACACATCAACCTCACGTCAACTTTTCTCCTTCTTCGCCCATCAAGTCTCCTTCCATTTCTCCTTCTTTGCCTAGTGAAAGCTCTAAAGCAAGTAGCCAGGTTGATCACAAGAAGAAGAAACGGAAAGAGAAGAAGAAGAAGAGCCTGAAAAAGACCAAGGCCCCAACAACATCAGATGTTGGATCTAAGAAACTAGTTACTGTTAATAGTACTGGGAGTGTTGATGAGATCAACAAGATTAAACGGAAGAATCCAAAACCCAAATTCCCTTGCAGCCTTTGTAAGGGTGACCACTTTCNATCGGCCTCTATCGGTCATGTCGATGATACCCCGTCAACTAGTGATGTTCAGGTTGGTAAGAAGAAGAAAACTGTCATGTTATGTAAAGGTGATCATTACTCTCACCTTTGTCCTCACATGGACGAGGCTTCTTCTCTTTTGGAAAAACTTCAACTTCCAAAAAGTTATCGTAAGCTTTCCTCCGACCCATCATTGGTTGATGGATTGGCCAATCTGGTTCCATCCCCGGTTAGTCCGGTTGATCAAGTGGTCAATCTAGTTTCCTCCTTGATTGAAACAAAAACCCCAGTAGTTGATCCAGTTCCATCATTGATCAACCCCACTCTTCATCAAAAGAGTGATGCCAAAGTGGTCCGTCTGGTTTCACCATTGGTCGACCCCATTCCTCCATTGCAGAATGTCAAAGTGACTGATCCAGTCCCTTCCTCGGTCAGTCCCACTCTTCCTCTGAAGAGTGCCAAAGTGGTCTATCCAAGTCCACCATTGGTTGATTCGATCCAATCATCGGTCGATCCTACTCTCTCTCTAGAAAGTAAACCCGATACTGTTGTTGGTCACTATAATTGCTTAATTGATTCAAACAATCAAGTGATACATAAATTATCAACCCAGGGAAGTCTTTTTATTTCAAAGATAACCACGCACTATATATTCTCAATTCCAAAAGCAACTTAGTGTTGTGGTAAGGAAACTTATACTAATCACACTGTTGAATAAACTGAAGTTCTGAATTAAATCACAGGAAAGCAACTTCCCTATTGCAGATTTTAAAGATTAATCTAAGAATCCTAGATTACATTAGAATAACATTTTCAATGGGAAAGAACAACTATTCTGCAACTAGAGAACATGACCCTTACTCTCAAACAGAGACTTCAGTACTAACACTCTTTCATGAAAACAGTAATGCAGAAAACAATTAACTCTATCTAACAGAGAACAAGGCCATCTAGTTCCTTCCTTTCTAAGCAGGAGCCTTAAGCCTTATTTCTATTTAGCACACTTGTGAAGTTGAGGTTTACAGAGAAAAAGATAGTCTGATCCCTTCCTTTCTGAGCAGGGACCCTTAACCCAGTTTATGGCTAGCACACTTGCAGAAATAATGGAAATCTACAGAGAACATGATGTTTTGGTTCCTTCCTTTCTGAGCAGGAACCCTTAACCCAATCCCTGGCTAGCACACTTGCAGAATTAAATGAAATCTACAGAAGACAAGGTGTTTTGATTCCTTCCTTTCTGAGMAGGAACCCTTMACCCAATCCCTGGCTAGCACACTTGYARAATTAAATGAAATCTACAKAAGACAAGGTGTTTTGATTCCTTCMTTTCTGAGYAGGAACCCTTAACCCAATCCCTGGCTAGCACACTTGCAGAATTAAATGAAATMTACAGAAGACAAGGTGTTYTGATTCCTTCCTKYYTGAGCAGGAACCCTTAACCCAATCCYTGGCTAGCACACTTGYAGAATTAAATGAAATCTACAKAAGACAAGGTGTTTTGATTCCTTCCTKTCTGAGCAGGAACCYTTAACCCAATCTCTGGCTAGCACACTTGCAGAAGTAAATGAAATCTACAGAGGGCAGGATGTTCTGATTCCTTCCTGTCTGAGCAGGAACCTTTAACCCAGTCTCTGGCTAGCCTCATAAAATCATCACACAAGACTGTTGATAAAAAGAATTACAAATTTCATTCAATAAACTAAGACAGAGTTAGTAGTGTTTTAGCAAAGCAGAATTCATTAAAAGCAGTGTTTCAGCAAACAAAAGTTAATCAAAGCGTAAATAGAAATTGTACTAACACACTTCTAAACTAATGGGTGAATCTTGTGAATAAGGTGGGCCCTCCCTTCTCACAAGATTCCCCTGAAACGAAAAAGATAGAGAAGGATACTCAAAGCAATCTTATATTCATCTGTCGAAATATCACATTACAATTTGGAAAATAGAATACGTCCCGCTTCTCTGGAGTTGCTTCAATACATAAAACTTGGATCCCTCGAATGATGATTTCCTCTTATTTAAAGAGGAAATCCCTTCGATACAATAATTACAATGCATATATGATTCCTATCCTTAGTCGGATCTACTTTCTAAACCAGCATAGGATGTCCTAGTCTCACGCAACAGAATGCTATTACAGGAGCTGAATGAGGTATTGTTGTTACGACTGGTGTAACAACTTCTTCCTGTTGTTGCTGATGTTGTTTCAGCATCACAATTCGTGGGCTGATTTAGCCACGTGAATTGCGCTCTGATTATGTCAGCATTCTTGTGTAGGAGCGACGGTTATAGCTTTGTTGACCGCTGACTGTAATGGCTTCCTTTGTGTTTCAGCATCGTCGGTCTTCGTGGTTTCCTCTGTGTTTCAACATCTGCAACTCTGGACTGTGTAACAGCTCCGTGTTTCAGCATCTGCGACCTCGGACTATAAGGCAGCTCCGTGTTTCAGCATCTGCGACCTCGGACTGTATAGAAACTCTGTGTTTCAGCATCTGCGACCTCGGACTATAAGGCAACTCCGTGTTTCAGCATCAGTTCTGTGTTTCAGCAACAACGACCTTGGACAGTTCTGTGTTTCAGCAATAGGCCTCAAATGCTAATCTGNTTGCAGAAGTAAATGAAATCTACAGAGGGCAGGATGTTCTGATTCCTTCCTGTCTGAGCAGGAACCTTTAACCCAGTCTCTGGCTAGCCTCATAAAATCATCACACAAGATTGCTAATAAAAAGAATTACGAATTTTATTCATTAAACTAAGACAGAGTCAGTAGTGTTTCAGCAAAGCGAAATTCATTAAAAGCAGTGTTTCAGCAAACAAAAGCTAATCAAAGAATAAACAGAAATTGTACTAACACACTTCTAAACTAATGGGTGAATATTGTGAAGAAGGTGGGCCCTCCCTTCTCACAAGATTCCCCTGAAACGAAAAAAAGCTAGAGAAGGATACTCAAAGCAGTCTTCTATTCATCTGTCAAAATATCACATTACAATTTGGAAAATAGAATACGTCCCGCTTCTCTGGAGTTGCTTCAATACAAAAACTTGCCTCTCTCGAATGATGATTTCCTCTTATTTAAAGAGGAAATCCCTTCGATACAATAATTACAATGCATATCTGAGTCCTATCCTTAGTCAGATCTACTTTCTAAACCAGCATAGGATGTCCTAGTCTCACGCAATAGAATGCTATTACAGGAGTTGAATGAGGTATTGTTGTTACGAATGGTGTAACAGCTTCTTCCCGTTGTTGTTGATGTTGTTTTAGCATCGCAATTCGCGGGATGATTTAGCCACGTGAATTGTGCTCTGACTATGTCGGCATTCTTGTGTAGGAGCGACAGTTATAGATTTGTTGACCGCTGACTGTAACAACTTCCTTTGTGTTTCAGCATCGTCGATCCTCGCGGTTTCCTCTGTGTTTCAGAATCTGCAACTTTGGACTGTGTAACAGCTCCGTGTTTCAGCATCTGGGACCTCAGACTCTAAGGCAGCTCTGTGTTTCAGCATCTGTGACCTCGGATTGTATAACAGCTCTTTGTTTCAGCATCTGTGACCTCGAACTATAACGCAGCTCCGTGTTTCAGCATCAATTATGTGTTTCAGCAACAACGACCTTGGACAGTTTTGTGTTTCAGCAATAGGCCTCAAATGCTAATCTGCAATTTTGAACACTTATGCATTTCTAATCAATGGTCAAGTACGAGAGTGATGTAAAATACTATGCAAAACAGATTAAACGTATAGTAATGAGAAGGGACGTTGTATACCTTTGGGATGATCAGATAAAGTGATAGTATGAGTCTAAATATGGGTGATCAAGAGTATAATAGTGGAAAAAAGTATAGGAAAAAAGGTACATTGTGTGGTCCTAACATCCCCCCCAACTCAAGGTGTTGCCTGTCCTCAGGCAACTCACTCTGAATTAGAGTCTGGATACCGACTCTGATCATGTAAGTTACTCAAGCTGTAACTGTGGGAGGTACTGTCTGTTGGCGTTCTGAACCCTTGCACCTGCTGCAATCTTTGTCATGCTGATGTTTTTGCCTTCTTAGGCAGCTTATAACTGACTTGATACCTTTCTATTGGCAACCAGAGAATGGGAAAATAAAACCGGTACCCTATCCAATTTTCAGCACAATGTCTAACACACNTGGTTGATCCAGATTTGTTTGTGCACTTGCAGGTTTTTGGCTTGAGTTTCAACATATTCTTTCTTCCATTTTTGTATTTCTGTGTGTTCATCCCATAGCTGAGTCTGTGTTTCAGGGTTGGAAGTAGTGGGATGTGGTAAGGTTTGAGTAGATTGTTCCCTAGAAGTGGAGATATTGATCTGGTTGGGAGGTGTAAATTCCTCCATGGGCATTGTCTATACAACCTTATTGACAAAGGTAGGGGCTTCTTTTGTTGCAATGTAGGGCTCAGTCTTAAGCTTGAGAGGGCCTGCAAGTTCTTGTGTTGCAACAGGTTCTTCCTTGGGCTTAGGAGAGCCTGTTGATTCTTGTGTTGCAGCAGGTTCAATCTTAAGCTTGGTAGGGCTTACTGGTTCTTGTGTTGCAACAGGTTCTGCCTTGGCTACAAAAGGTGAAGGAATAGGGGTTGCTCCTGGCACTGGCACTTGAATTATCTTATAGCCTTCTTGATAGTAAATATCTCCACATTGGAAACACATGTAATCTTTACACAAGTTCTCTGTAGTTTTCTCGGACGAGGTTGTTGTTCGAGCTAAGGTGTATGAATCTAGTTCTTTTTCATATGCTTCCCTTGCCCTGGCTAATTCTTGCTGATATGCTTCCACTTGAGACTTTAAAAACTCATTTTCTTCCAAGACAGCAACCATTGTTGCTTCTGGTTGTTGAGGAGGAACTATAGGTATGGAAGATGCTCCTTGTGTTTCAACTTCTTGGTGTAGGAAAAGTAAAGTTGCAGCCCCCTGAGCCTCTAATTCTATATATCNCAGGAACCCTTAACCCAATCCCTGGCTAGCACACTTGCAGAATTAAATGAAATCTACAGAAGACAAGGTGTTTTGATTCCTTCCTTTCTGAGCAGGAACCCTTAACCCAATCCCTTGCTAGCACACTTGCAGAATTAAATGAAATCTACAGAAGACAAGGTGTTTTGATTCCTTCCTGTCTCATCAGGAACCTTTAACCCAATCTTTGTATAGCACACTTCCAGAAGTAAATGAAATCTACAGAGGGCAGGATGTTCCGATTCCTTCTTGTCTGAGCAGGAACCTTTAACCCAATCTATGGATAGCCTCATAAAATCATCACACAAGATTGCTGATAAAAAGAATTATGAATTTCATTCAATAAACTAAGACAGAGTCAGTAGTGTTTCAGCAAAGCGGAATTCATTAAAAGCAGTGTTTCAGCAAACAAAAGTTAATCAAAGYGTAAACAGAAATTGTACTAACACACTTCTAAACTAATGGGTGAATCTTGTGAAGAAGGTGGGCCCTCCCTTCTCACAAGATTCCCCTGAAACGAAAAAGATAGAGAAGGATACTCAAAGAATTCTTATATTCATCTGTCGAAATATCACATTACAATTTGGAAAATAGAATACGTCCCGCTTTTCTGGAGTTGCTTCAATACATAAAACTTGGATCCCTTGAATGATGATTTCCTCTTATTTAAAGAGGAGATCCCTTCGATACAATAATTACAATGCATATCTGAGTCCTATCCTTAGTCAGATCTACTTTCTAAACCAGCATAGGATGTCCTAGTCTCACACAACATAATGTTATTACAGGAGCTGAATGAGGTATTGTTGTTACGACTGGTGTAATAGCTTCTTCCCGTTGTTGTTGATGTTGTTTCAGCATCGCAATTCGCGGGTTGATTTAGCCACGTGAATTGCGCTCTGACTATGTCGGCATTCTTGTGTAGGAGCGACGGTTATAGCTTTGTTGACCGCTGACTGTAACGACTTCCTTTGTGTTTCAGCATCGTCGGTCCTCGTGGTTCCTCTGTGTTTCAGCATCTGTAACTCTGGACTGTGTAAAAGCTCTGTGTTTCAGCATCTGCGACCTCGGACTATAAGGCAGCTCTGTGTTTCAGCATCTGTGACCTCGGACTGTAAGGCAGCTCCGTGTTTCAACATCAGTTCTGTGTTTCAGCAACAACGAACTTGGACAGTTTTGTGTTTCAGCAATAGGCCTCAAATGCTAATCTGCAGTTTTGAACACTTATGCATTTCTAATCAATGGTCAAGTATGAGAGTGATGTAAAATATTATGCAAAACAGATTAAACGTATAGTAATGAGAAGGGACGTTGTATACCTTTGTGATGATCATATAAAGTGATACTATGAGTCTAAATATGGGTGATCAAGAGTATAATAGTGGCAAAAAGTATAGGCAAATAGGTACATTGTGTGGTCCTAACATCCCCCCAACTCAAGGTGTTGCGTGTCCTCAGGCAACTCACTCTGAATCAGAGTCTGGATACCGACTCTGATCATGTATGTTACTCAAGTTGTAATTGTGGGAGGTACTGTCTATCGGTGTTCTGAACCCTTGCACCTGCTGCAATCTTTGCCATATTGTTGTTTCTTCCTTCTTAGGCAGCTTATAACTGACTTGATACCTTTCTATTGGAAACCAGAGAATGGGAAAATAAAACCGGTACCCTATCCAATTTTTAGCACAATGTCTAACACACTGGATATAGTTGGGTATCCTGGAAATTGCTACTTCTAAGTTGGCCGGACCAAAAGGATTGTGTTGTTGTCTCTTCTCCATGGATTGCTGCCAAAACAGGTTATTGGCCTGGAGGGCATGAATCTCTATGGATTTGATGATGTGTTCACAATCCTGGAGCATTTCTGATTGTAGCTGCTGAACATGTTCAGTCACCCCTGGTTGTTTTAAGAACTCATAATATTGTGAGATAAAGGTAGCTGCCCTCCGTGGTTCTGGTTTAATCCAGAGGAGGCGATTATCTTCATTGTGCTTGGCAGCCAAAAAGTCATCTTGCCAAATGATTTGATTGAGGAGAAAGGAGGTAAATTTTCGAATTTGAACGTCCCCAACAAGGGGATTTATGTTTAGCAACCTGTTTTCTAGAATAGCCTCATTATGAAAGTATGCCTCATAGAGGAGGTGTTGATCCCTGGTAGAGGCAGCTACAAAGGTTTTGATAAAATCTATTGATTGTATTACTGCATGGGGTTTACCTTCTATAATGGACTTGATCTAAAACCATGTGAGTCTCTCCATCAGGAATAAGGAGTAGTTGCAAGATGGCTTCCTTGTGGCTAGTAGCTTCTGCACCAAATCAAATACCAAGACCAATCTGCCTTTCAATTCTTTGCTCTTCTTCTTAATCTCACGAGCTTCCTGGCGTGTCTGTTCTAATACTTCCCAATTTGAGTAAGTATGGTTGATCCAGATTTGTTTGTGCACTTGCAAGTTTTTGGCTTAAGTTTCAGCATATTCTTTCTTCCATTTTTGTATTTCTATGTGTTCATCCCATAGCTGAGTCTATGTTTCAGCATTGGAAGTAGTGGGATGTGGTAAGGTTTGAGTAGATTGTTCCCTAGAAGTGGAGATATTGATATGGTTGGGAGGTGTAAATTCCTCCATGGGCACTGTATGTACAGCTTTGTTGACAAAGGTAGGGGCTTCTTTTGTTGCAATGCAGGGCTCAGTCTTAAGCTTGAGAGGGCCTACTGGTTCTTGTGTTGCAACAGGTTCTTCCTTGGGCTTAGGGGGGCCTGTTGGTTCTTGTGTTGCAGTAGGTTCAATCTTAAGCTTGGTAGGGCCTGTTGGTTCTTGTGTTGCAGCAGGTTCTGCCTTGGCTACAAAGGGTGAAGGAATAGGGGCTGCTCCTGGCACTGGCATTTGAATTATCTTATAGCCTGCTTGATAGTAAATATCTCCACATTGGCAACAGATGTAATCTTTACACAAGTTCTCTGTAGTTTTCTCAGACAAGGTTGCTATTCGAGCTAAGGTGTACGAATCTAGTTCTTTTTCATATGCTTCTCTTGCCCTGGCTAATTCTTGCTGATATGCTTCCACTTGAGACTTTAAAAACTCATTTTCTTCCAAGACAGCGGCCATTGTTGCTTTTGGTTGTTGAGGAGGAACTGTAGGTATGGAAGCTGCTCCTTGTGTTTCAACTTCTTAGTGTAGGAAAAGTAAAGTTGCAGCCCCCTGAGCCTCTAATTCCTGTATATTAATTTCTATGTCAGTGGCTAGTTCTTGTGTTTCAGCCACTGAATGGGTAGCTGGTTTTTCGGCTGCTTGGCCTGAGGAGGGTTGTGTTGTAGCATTTTGGGCCTCCGATTCCTGTAATTCAATTTTGAATTCAGTGACTGGTTCTCATGTTTCATCCATAGGATGGGTAGCTGGTTTTTGTGTTTCAACTACTTTATTGGAAACAAATGATGTCTGGGCATCTGGTTCCTGTAACTCCATGTCAAAATCAGTGGTTGGTTCTTGTGTTTCAGCCGTAGTTGTTTCTTGTGTTTCAGCTATGGATGGTTCTTGTGTTTCATCCACTGAGTGGGTAGTTGGTTCTTGTGTTTCAACTACCTTATGTGAGACAGATGGTGTTACAGTACCCTGGGCATCTAGTTCTTGTGTTTCAGTGCCCGTAGTTGAAAAAGGAAAAGATCCCAGGATTGGGGAGGTTGGAGGTGTACGGGGTATTAGTCGAATTGGTGGGGAATCTAGGGTAGTGGTCATAAAGGGTGGCCTCATTGAGGCTCTTGTTCTCTTTTTGCGCAAGAAGGGTGGAAAGGGGGGAATTTGTTTTCGTTTTCGTGAGGGTNGCGGTTTCCTCTGTGTTTCAGCATCTGCAACTCTGGACTATGTAACAGTTCTGTGTTTCAGCATCTACGACCTCGGACTATAAGGCAGCTCTGTGTTTCAGCATCTGCGACCTCGGACTGTATAGCAGCTCTGTGTTTCAGCATCTGCGACCTCGGACTATAAGGCAGCTCCGTGTTTCAGCATCAGTTCTGTGTTTTAGCAACAATGACCTTGGACAGTTCTGTGTTTCAGCAATAGGCCTCAAATGCTAATCTACAATTTTGAACACTTATCCATTTCTAATCAATGGTCAAGTACGAGAGTGATGTAAAATATTATGCAAAACAGATTAAACGTATAGTAATGAGAAGGGACATTGTATACCTTTGGGATGATCAGATAAAGTGATAGTATGAGTCTAAATATGGGTGATCAAGAGTATAATAGTGGCAAAATGTATAGGCAAAAAGGTACATTGTGTGGTCCTAACATCCCCTCCAACTCAAGGTGTTGCGTGTCCTCAGGCAACTCACTCTGAATCAGAGTCTGGATACCGACTCTGATCATGTAAGTTACTCAAGTTGTAACTGTGGGAGGTACTGTCTGTCGGCATTCTGAACCCTTGCACCTGCTGCAATCTTTTCCATGCTGTTGTTTATGCCTTCTTAGGTAGCTTATAACTGACTTGATACCTTTCTATTGGCAACCAAATAATGGGAAAATAAAACCGGTACCCTATCCAATTTTCAGCACAATGTCTAACACACTGGATATAGTTGGGTATCCTGAAAATTGCTACTTCTAATTTGGCAGGACCAAAAGGATTGTGCTATTGTCTCTTCTCCGTGGATTGCTGCCAAAACAGGTTATTGGCCTGGAGGGCAGGAATCTCTATGGATCTGATGATGTGTTCAAAATCCTGGAGCACTTTTGATTGTAGTTGTTGAACATGTTCAGTCACCCCTGGTTGTTTTAAGAACTCATAATATTGTGAGATAAAGGTAGCTGCCCTCTGTGGTTCTGGTCTAATCCAGAGGAGGCGATTATCTTCATTGTGCTT
>JZKD02S1022286.1:614095-626458 GCA_000966675.3 Picea glauca | reverse complement strand
TATTCATCTTCAGATATTTACACAAACTTATCTGGACATTCCTGTAGCTTTGCTCCTCGATTTCTGAACCAGAAATCCGTACAACTATACGGCTGTCCCAGCAATTAATGTTGTATGGACTGTCTCAAAATTCGTGCCAAAACTCTGCTAAGACTCAATTTCTATGCCACTAAATTCTATTCGGCAGCCTTGGAATGCATACCAATACTCCCAGAAATTGTAGTTGTTGTCTCTTTTCTTCAGCTCGACCTCTCTCTTTCTCTCTCTTGTTCTCTCAACATAAATGCTTGAACTCCTCTTGTTCTCTCAACAAGAATGCTTCAACTTCCTTGTTCTTGGCATCTCACCAAGAACCTCTTGGCATCTCACCAAGAGTCTCTTGTTCTCTCAACAAGACTATTGCTGCTTACCCAAGAATGGGTGCACCCTCTTGCCTTAGTCGACCTCATGAGGGAAGGTGCGGAGTTTTCTAATCTAACTGTTGAGATTAGATTAGATGGGTGACTGAGATTTGGTGTCTCTTCACTCACCCTCACTTTAATCATAAAGTCACCTTTTAATTTGCATCTCACAAATTAAATGACTAGGACACACATTCAGCACTTTCTCCCCCTTAGGCGCCTAGGGAAGAGAAACACTTGCCTTGGTACTTTATTTTAATTAAAAATTTAACACAGAAGAGGCAAAAGATGATGTCGATCACTGAGGGCACCAAAGGAGCGCAGGATATGAAGAATCTGTAGGAATAACTCATAGCCACACAGACACAGAAGAAGGAGCTCCAAGATCAAATGGAACCACTCCAAGAGCGGGCAACGGAGGTCATTTCACAAGCAGAAGACACAAAGAAGAACATGGAAAAAACTCAGGTAGAGTGTGCAGAGATGATCAATGACAAGATTGCAGTGCAGGTATTGGACACACTGAGGGAGAAGACCGTGCAGGATCAAACGCAAGTAAAGGAGCTCACAAATAATTTCTAGGCTCTTGTAGGAGAGATTAAAGAAGAAAACAAGGTTTAGGTGGTCGAGACAAGCCACATGTCAGTGTTGGGGTCCTGTTGGATGCAGGCCTAGTCAAGGAGAAAGGCTACTTTTGGAGGAGAAGCATGCAAGGAGGAAAAGACAACTAGAAGGAAAAACATCACATGTAAGAGAAGCAGGTGAACAATGCATGCAAGGAAGACCTAACGATTCTAGGGTTAGGGTTTTTGTAATGCATTGTAATGGTTGGTGATCCAAGGGTATAAATAAGTAGTACTTAGAGGAGAAATATATACAACAAGGACGACAAAGAGATCGAGAGAGAGAGATGTAATAACTGTATGAGTCATTAAGTTGGTGAGCTAGGGAAGGAGTGAGTGACTCGATCCTGAGGGTTAGAATGCAGGTTAAGGATCCTAGTGCAATCTAGTCAACCTCGCAAGGATTGAGGAGCCTGTGGGAAGGGATGAGATCTAATATTGTAAACACGCACAATGTGATATAATTCTGAACTATAATAAAATCCTGAGTGCCAGATCTTTGTGGACGTATCCCAGGAGGGGGTGAACCATGGTGACACGGTGTTATGTGAATGAATGAATTCTTCCTTTTATCTGATTAATTGATGAATGTTAGATGAATAAAGTACTAAGTATATTTGGTATTCCACATGCATGGATAGAATGAATGTTATAACTAGACGTTAGACTGAATGAATAAAGTTTACAGCACACAACCACATATATTCGCTCAATCTCAGGTTGCAAACACATGAGTATTGCAGCCACCCATAGAGCTATCTTGGGTGATACTGCGCAATATACTCTATGTGTTGCGTTTCCTTCTAGGTGAATAGAGGGGTCGATAGTTTAAAGGGATTTTGTTGGGAAGATTATTAATCTGAACCAGGGTCAATCTAGGATGGTACGGTAGAATCATAATAGACCAAAAGAAGAGTATATCCAACCAACACCTTCCTTGATAGGAATGGCATGTTGTATGAGAGAAGGATAAAAACCACGAAGATCCTCATAGAACCAGAAAAAAACATCTTGAAATTCATGGAGTAATTCTATGAATTTCACTTTCTCTTCATCAGAAAATTGGGCACCTAATTTAATGATCTTTGGAGATTCGGATGTCCCAATATTCAAGGAAATGGTATTACCAACTTTCCTTTTCGACTCCTCTTCCTTATGTGTTTCTTTGTTTCCTACATCACTTAATGAAAATGAACTTTTGAGATTATTTCTTTGGGCTTAAACGATTCATTTTGTATGAAAGAAAAAATGTCTTCGTCACTCGGGAAAACTTGCCATGATTCTACGTTACCATGGATGTGAGGACGATATAGAGATTTGAACATACAATCATGTCTTTGAGGTAAAATCTATCGGGTAGGAGATGCTGCAAAAAAAACTAACCTATCATCCATTGAATTAAGTTCTTTCTTAACATGAGTGATGTTAAATGATAATAGATTTGAAATCACCATCCAAACAACTTGAGTATAATGTTTAAGTAACTTATTTCTTGGTGAATAAATCTTACATACAAGATTCACAACAAGTTCAGAATCACCAAAAACTGTAAGGTGGCCACAACCAAGGTTATATGCATTTTCGATGCCTAACAATAAGGCCTCAAACCCGGTGACATTGTTTTTGCAGAAAAATTCCAACCTATAAGATAAATTGTGGATTTTACCTATAGGAGAATATAGAATGATGTTGTCTCCATTACCTTTGTTTGAACATGAGCCATAGAAATTCATGTGCGACATGCCATCATCAAAATCAATTGGTTCAAGCATAGTGTCACCTTCATCAACAAAGATAGAGTACACTCCCAAATATTCTTCGAGATAATTTACGTTAGGTTGGGAAACCCTCTCTATATATGGTAAAATTATTCCTTCCCTGAGGACTATAATTTTCTCTCCATTTCGAGGGACAAACAAATTTGTTCCATCCAGTGAAATGTATCCACCAGTTAAGGCTTGCCAATATCTTCCTAAAATAATTGAAAAGTTACTCATCGACATATCAATTACTTGGATGTTGAGAGTTGTTCTTGTATTAGGATGTGCGCACAAAACTAAGGTTACATCCATGATTTCACCTATAGTTGATTGCTTCAAACTGTTATAAGAGAGCATGCTTCCTGAATTTTTGTTAGTGCAAGATAAGCCAATATCTTCCATGATAATTTTAGACATCACACTTGGATCAAACCCTCCATCAATTAGGCAACAATGAGCTATTTTATCCATGATTTTTACTGAGATATAGAAAGGGGGTTTTTTCACAGGGTTCCTAAAATTATTTACACCTATCTTATTTACAGTTGAGTCCTCTTCCTTTGACGCTTCAAATAGATTAGCTATAGTATAAATCTTACCTTCCAAAAAATATTTAAGATGCTTCTGTTGTTCAGGGACGACAACCATGTCCAAAAGAGTAGCATCATCTTTGATATTAGCCAATTGATTAAGGATGTTATACTTAGACGACAGAAGAGGAGAAGACACTCCTTGATTATCTGAAGTTCTGAAAACTTATGTATCATTTCTTTGAGAAGATGATCTTGGGGTGGAGGAAGTATGGGGAAGGTCATATTTTCCCTTGGAAGTGTAATATTTATTCCCGGCATTGATTACCATAACATATTCTAGTTCAACCCAATATAAAACAACGATCGTGGAATTGGGCCTTTTGCCAAATATCTTATCTCTATCATTTCTCTTAACTTCGCAAGTACCCTCCTCATGATTTTCTTCACATAAGTTACACCAATTGCAAGCCATAATTATGGCCTTTGGATGAAAAGTGTTTTCATTAGTATTTGTTGGCCCTTGACCAAGTTTTGAGAGTTTCTTGGTCATGTTGACCTATTTTGGGACTTCGATAGCCTGTCGAAGGAGGAGCGCAAGACGAAATAGAGATCATAGGATCTTGACCCCCTTTTAGGCCTCTTTTTGGGATTTTGGGAATATATAACAAGAAAGGGATGTCAGCCCATGGGTTTACCCATGTTTAGGCCTATTTTGTATATAAATAGATGCCTAGGATAGGAAGAAGGAGGGAGATGAATGAAAGGTTAAGTGTTAGATCTAAGTGATGTGAATGTATGCTAAGTGAAAGTAGGGTTTTTGATTCTTTGTGCATGATTGTAAGAGACTTGCAGAGCTGAGTACAAGTAGTTGTGACAGATTGTGAAAGGCTTAGTGTTGTAACGTGAGGAAGAAGGATCTAGCGAGCTACGCAGATATTCTATCCTTTGCGGAGTAAGGGTTTGAGGCTCTGTGATGTAACAGATTGACTAAAGACAATAGAGAATAAGAGTTGGTGGACGTATCCCCAGGAGGCAGGTGAACCACGTAAACATTGTGTTATCTTGCTTGGTGCTTTCCTGAGTGTGTTTATGTCTTCTTTGCTTAGTGCTTTGAGATGATTAGATAGATATGCTTATGATTTATGCTAATGATGTATAGAATGTTACATATAATGTACATGAATATGCTCAGTGCTTGATCAGTTACATCTGACCTATTTTACTTATGCTAAAGTGATTGTATACAGTATATTACTGTGAATACTGCAAGGCTCTGTTTTCTCAGTGAAGTAGACAATGATTGCATGTTAAATAACTGAAGGTGCTAATTGCTTTATTAATTAGTACAATCACATATCTGTGTCCCAGCTAAGGTTGTAGAAACTTGAGTCCTACAACCACCCCTACCTCTACCTTGGGTGAGACTTCATCTGCTTCGCAGGTGTTTCCAAAAGGGCCGGTAGTTAGGGTTTTGTTGGTGCGTTGTTGTAGCGTTGAACCCTGGGTCTGCCCCTGTGCCAAAAAATGGTTCTATTGTTGAGCCCTGAAACTATGATTGTTGGGAACTGAGAAAGAGGAAGCTTTGTGAAAAGATTCATCCTGAAATTGTAAAAGCTATGTGCGTAGATTTGTGCCCTAGTGCACAGTATTCTACTTGATCTGAAAATCTCATGCTAAAGAGAGAAGGCCAGATCTGAAGGAAAGAAGCTTGATCTGAAGAAAGGAGGTCGGATCTAAAAAAAGAAGAACGATCTGAAAGCTTTGTGCTCTAAGAAAGGTAAAAGTGGAAACTTCTGACTAAAAGAGGTAATATCTGCAAGCTTTGTGCTCTGATAAAGGTAAGAATAGTTAAAAAGTCTTAGATTTGAAAGCTTTGTGCTCTGTAAAAGTAAGATAAGTGAAAATATTGTTTCTAGAGTATGAATCTAGGTATGTTTGATAGATTTTTTCCTAGATTAAAAACTAGGGCACTGATAGATGAAAAAAGATATGATATAGGATGAATATTATTCCAGAGAGAACATGGGAAGCTATAGGAAGGCCTGCTATGATCCCTTCACTAGGAGGAATAAGTTTATTCAGAGGAAAGCTAGTAAACCTATGTGGAAGGCTCACTCAGATACCTATGACTATCAATGGAAATTCGACAGAAGAAGACTTTGAGATTATTAAATTTGTTGAAGAAAACCCCCTATTTACCATGCTAATAGGAAAACCTTGGATTGATAGAGATCAAGCCAAATGAAAGGAAGAAGAAGAAGTTTTGGAACAGAAGAAACAAGAGTTAAAAGACTTTATGACTAGAAGGATCATGCACTTGATTGAGGAATAGAAGAGTAGATCATAGATATTTAAAACTAGCAACCCGGATGTCGAAGGTAAGAGAACACTAGAGGATCCTAGAGATATTAATTACCTATCCCAGACACAGAAGAAGTATTATCCAAGAACCCTAGGAAAAAATTTCAACAGTGCGAAGTAACTAAGACCAAAGAAGAAAAGAATCAGAACGAGAAAATCATTACCGAGACGAAGCTCACTGGAAAGAAGGATAGAAAGTTAAAAACAAAAAGGGCTGATACTGAAAGGTTACGGGAGGTTCTAGAGGAGACCTCATAGAAAGAAAAATTGCAGAATTGGAGCTTCGTCGAGATATCAGAATAGCGACACATGGAACTTCGCCATGACGAAGCAATATAGTCGTTGGACCGATATATCCGTTCAACTTCCACTTCCAACGGACAAAAAAGCAATAAAGGTTTGTCATTCGACCGTTGGACTGTGCCATAATGGACCGAACAAAAGTTAATGGAGGCTCATACCCATTGCAAGCCAACCATTGTCGATTTACCTATTTAGCTCATCGCGCCATGCACAGAGAACACTTTTTCCAAATCGAGAAGTCGATCCCACAGCGTAAGAGGAGTTTATACATTGATCATTGTGTTATCGTTCTCTATCTCATTACCATGTCTAAGTTGTTCCCCAATCCTACGAATTGTTTATCCCAAGTGCGTATGTCAGAAGCATTGAGCGTTGCAAAGAAATTTGTTGAAGAGGTTCTGATCGACCTGATGACAGAGAGAGTCATGTCGGAGCGAGGGTTGTCTACAAGTGTACAAACATCGTCGGTGAGAGGAATGTAGGCTTCTCCTTCCACTGCTCGAGTCAGTCCATCCGGCCAGCCGATGAGAAGCGCACTAAGCACAGAGACGATATCGTGAATGCTAAGATGATTCCGAGCGTTCTACCTGCTTATCTACCACATCTAAGTGGTGCCATCAATTGTGACAGTGTACCCCGCGAATTTGATTATCCTTTGATCATTGCGTACCTTCTGAAAGAAGTGCGTGCAGTTCATGCCGACCAAGATAATCTCACCATGTTGAATTTCAGTGACTTCCACCTCAACGACAGGAAGGTTTATAGTATGCTCGCCCCTCATAAATATATGACGCGAACCAAAGGAAAGAACTCCAATATTATCGCTCAATCATGGACCCAGAACCTCACACAGTCAACCCTACTTAATGTAATGAAGATTCCTCACTTCAGGAGGCATCAAGAAGTAAACATGTGCGTCAAGTTTCTTTTGTCCTACTATCATGTAGGATACTTATGGTTGAACTGTTGCATCACAGTGGATCCTCCTTTGATCAATTGGATCACAGGGCTAAGCATGCATTGCCCCAACCCACAGGATTTCTACCCCAGAAAGACCGCAGATCGTTCTCATGCCCAGTGAATAAAAGATACTTATGACGATGTAGATAAGGGCACACGAGGCTACAAGGTAGCCTCTATCCACAGCGGCACAATGTTCCTTGCCTGTCAGTTGATCGCAGGCAAGCTAGTTCACAAGAACCGACCGACCCAAGTAACCGGATTTGTAGTCTACCTCGCAGAGAAGTGCACGGAGGGCCTACATATGAATTGGGCCAAATATTTGGTGAACCAGCTAGAATTGGACTGCAGGGAAGCAAAAAAACAAGGGTACTAGCTCCATTTTAGTTGGTTGCTCATATTAATCACTTTCATCACATGGGAGATGTCAGAAGGTGAAACCTTCCCAGAAGTCGAGCCCTTTGAACCACTGGCCATGAAGTTCAGTACGCTGTGGTATTCCAACGACATGAACAAGAAGTGGGAATCAAATGTCATCTTCCACATGTATTATAACCAGTTGAAGGTAGCCATATAGGCCATTCCTCGCATAACCCTGAACACACTTCACAGATTTAGGCCATTGATGAAATTCAGCATAGACCGCCAATTTATCTACATCACAGTGCACATTGATGAGCATCACCAATAGCTAGAGTCATACTACAAGTTAACGGAGGATGACTTGGAGGAGATTACCAAGGAATGGTCGGCGGACCTCCTTGTTCCAGCGGACCCCATAGAGATGTTCGATGTTGACAGCCCCGAAACTGCGTCGGATACAGCTGGACCTAGCAAGATAAAGAAAACTGAAGAGGTCGACGATTTAGACAGCGCATCCGTAAAGACCGCGTCTATTTCAGTCTAGCAAGGGGGTAATGGAACAAAATTATATCATAAGAAAGGCGAGGTTACACCACCAAGAGACCAGGAGGATCCCTCGAAGAAAAGGAAGGTTTCCCCTCCGAAACCTTCTTCAGGGAAGAAAATGAAAGCAACTAGAACCAAGTTTGAGACCACCCTAACCTTAGATGACTTCGACTTCATCGTTGCTACACTGAACGATGCTTCATTGGAGATAGAAGAGAAGAAAGAATCTAAGAAGGAGGAGGTGTTCATTCGCATCAAGGCTGAGCTTCAAGAAGTGCAGTAGGCACTACATTCCAGCTGCGTAGTATCCAATGCACCCTTGATAGTTGGAACACCAGAACTAGGTGATGAGCCCACTCAATTACACCAGATCATTGATATAGTTGAAGGTCGCCTTCGACGAGCTCCGGAAGAAACAACACAAGCCACCTAGGCTCTAGTGTGAGCACAGGGAGATCTACTAGAACAACACAACAATGCAGAACGAGAAAAACTTGCTCTCCAAGCAAAGTGGGATGAAGAGAAAGCAGATATACAACAAAGAAAGGAACAGTTGCTCGCCGAGCAACTTGAAATTCAGGAAAGGGTCAACATAGAACTTCGCTCTATGAAAATCATCGAAGTGCAGACTAAGGAACAAGTTCCACAGTAGGTAACACAACTAGAAGAGGTAATCCAGAAGCTACAACAATGCATCGTAGATCTAGAGCTCCGCATTGTACCTGAAACCCCTCAGGAGATAAGAGACCAACAAGAAGAAATTGCTTGCAATGCAATTAGCAGATTAAAATCTCTTTCCTTGGAGTGAAAGCAGCTAAGTAACCAGAGCACCCAGACATGTGAAAACCTTATAGAGAATCCATAATTATAGGCACTGGAGTCGCAACTCCAGGAAGAAAAACAACATGCGGATACGCTACAGGCATAGTTGAAGGCCCTGTCAACAGTAGATAGAATGAAGAGATCTCACGAACAATGCATAGCTCAGTAGAAAATTCATATTCTTCAAAGAAAAGTGATAGAATTCACTCAACGAATTCAACCTATGCAAGACAAGGCATGTCTGTTGTTTACAGAGGTCGAGAGCCAAGGAGCAGAGCTAGACCAGGTCGTCCTCACCGCAGAACAATGCCTGGAAGGACCGGTGAGGGACGCAGTGATCTTGAAGTTCACTGAGCAAGAGGCCACAACAAAGGAGCAAGTCGAAGCATCTCGGGCCAAGCTTGAGATGTTCAAGGCAGAACTGCTCAAACCAAAGTGACTTAGGATGAGTCATAGGTGAGTGTTGGGGGCCTGTTGGCCCTTAACCAAGTTTTGAGAGTTTCTTGGTCATGTTGACCCATTTTGGGACTTCGACAGCCTGTCGAAGGAGGAGCGCAAGACGAAGCAGAGATCCCAGGATCTCGGCCCCATTTTGGGCCTCTTTTTGGGTGTTTGGGAATACGTAACGGGAAAGGGATGTCGGCCCATGGTTTTACCCATGTTTAGGCCTATTTTGTATATAAATAGATGCCTAGTCTAGGAAGAAGGAGGGAGACAAATAAAAGGCTAAGTGTTAGATCTAAGTGATGTGAATGTATGCTAAGTGCAATTAGGTTTTTTGATGCTTTGTGCATGATTGTAAGAGACTTGTAGAGCTTAGTGCAAGTAGTGTGACAGATTGTGAAAGGCTTAATTCTGTAACGCGAGGAAGAAGGATCTAACGAGCTACATAGATCTTTTGTCCTGTGCGGATTAAGGGTTTGAGGCTCTGTGATGTAATAGATTGACTAAAGGCAATAAAGAAGAAGAGTTGGTGGACATAGCCCTAGGAGGGGGGTGAACCATGTAAACATTGTGTTATCTTGCTTGGTTCTTGCCTAAATGTGTTTATGTATCCTTTTCTTAGTGCTTTGAGATGATTATATAGGTCTGCTTATGCTCAGTGCTAATGATGTATATAATGTTAGATCTAATGTACATGAATATGCTCAGTGCTTGATCAGTTACATCTGACCTATTTTACTTATGCTAAAGTGCTTGTATACGGTAGATTACTGTGAATACTGCAAGGCTCTGTTTGGTCAGTGAAGTAGACAATGATTGCATGTTAAAGAACTGAAGGTGCTAATTTATTTATTAAGTAGTACAATCATAAATATGTGTCCCAGCTAAGGTTGCAGAAACTTGAGTCTTGCAACCACCCCTGCCTCTACTTTGGGTGAGACTTCATCGGCTTCATAGGTGTTGTCGAAAGGGCCAATAGTTAGGGTTTTTTTGGTGCGCTATTGTAGCGTTGAACCCTGGGTCTGCCCCTATGCCAACAGTATTCCTAAAAGGTGCTAAGGAAGAAGAAGAATCCCCAAGGGAAGGGGATGAGGAATTTCCTTTTAGTTCGTAGGCTATCATTCTATTATTCATATCTTTCACGAGTTGTAGGAGGGAAAACATGTATGTTTTCTTGACCAAGTCTCCTTAGGGAGATCCATTATTTCGAGTTGCTCCTCATATTCTAGGAAAGCCTGAAGGGTGGAACCGATATTGTCAATAGCCTTCTCTTAAATTCTATGACAATAAGGGGAAGCTAATGCATTATAATAATGCATGAAAGCAGCCTGATTTTGAGGGTGAATTAGTTCAGGGATTTGATTATATAATTTGGTAAAGTGAAGGTTAAAAGATTTAATGGTTTCACCATCCTTATAGGCAATATTGTTGTATTCCCTTAACTGCTTGGCTGGACTCTTGGGTTTTTCATAAGTGGACTTGAACCAATAAACCAATTCTTCCCAAGTGGAAAGGATTTTGGGAGGGAGGTCAAAAAATTCTGATGCACCTTTCCCTTCGAGAGAATTGAAAAATAAACGCATGAAAGTGTCATTATCGTTAGATCCTATGTTATGACAAGAATTAGAAAATTCTACGAGTTGTTGGTTTGTAGTAACAATACCTTTTCCCGAGAACCTATGTAAACGATCCTTGAATTTTGGTAATGGGTGAGTGGTTGGTGCAAGATTCAAGGGAGAAGATATGTGCCATGGGGTGGTTGTAGCATCTTCCTCAAATTGGAAAAGTCCATATTTCTTTATAAATTTAGCAGGATTGGTAGTGGATTGAATAGGGACTTTATTACTGTAGATACTACCAATTACTAATGAAGTAGAAGGTTGCGAGGAGGAGGGACCTCCGATGCCACTACCACTACTCGAATATGTCATGTTGAAAGTGATAGGTATGGGTGATAAAGATGAACTGGAAGAATCTGATAAGGTTCACCTAAGATCACTTTGTTGTGTTGATAAGACAATTTTCCTCCTTCCTATTTCAAAAATAGGGGTAGCTTCAGGGGACAACCCTCTTCTCCTTCAAGAAATGCGAGGATTAGAGGACATGAAATGAAATACCAAAGAGGTAGGAAAATGGAGGTTATTGTTGATTTATTTGTTGCCTTTTCCTGGCTTCCCAATGTTCACACATGTTTATGTCCCTTTAAATTATTTCCCAAGAGAATTCAAGTTCAACATGAGTACTAGAAGTTTCTAAAATAGGGTTGAATAAAGTCAATGAAATTCTGATTTTTTCATCAAGACCATTTCCAATATTGGGTTGTCTCGTAACGAGTACTGTCATGGAAAAAGAAAAAACCAGTCAAAGAGTAATAAAGAAAAATAGAAAAAATAAAATACAATCGTGATACAATCAACTAGAGAGATATGGAAGATCTCCCCAGTATGGTCGCTAAATAAATGATGAGGAAAAGGTATGAGGAACCTTACTCAAGCATTTTCGGATCTTGTTGGGCTAAGGAAAGATAGTTGGGAATGTTACCCGGGGTTTGTAGCCTTAAAATAAAATAAAAAATAATCACTTAATCCACAGGTATTAAGTACGAGGGACCAATGATGGTTTTATATATATTATATGTAATTGTACAAAAGAAATAAACTAAGAAATAAATTTCATTAGTATGTACATGGATAAGAGACAAGGATAAAAGTAAAATCTGAACCAAATCATCAAAATACAAATGTGAGACTAAAATCAGAAATCAAAATTTTATATTGATTTCATTCTGAGATACAAGGCTAAATTCTCTTTACAAACCCCTGCAAGGGTAGGGACCAAAGTCAAATTTAGAAGCCTTGGATGGGAACCATACAAAAAGACTCTAACGAAAAAATAAAACTGAAGATAAATATCTAGATCATCTTGCAACAAAATGATGTCACTTGACTTTGCAAAACATTCTTTATCAGTGATGAAATTTAATTCATAAACAAAAAAGAACACAGAGACTGCCAAAGATAAATCATACACCTCTAAAGACAACATGTTGAAAGATATGATTCATTTTTTAATCTTGTTGCCTTCAATAAGACCTTGTTGTCATCAATATGGTTAAGCCTTCTAGGAAACTCAGAATGACTGAAGAATGGAAGTATCTCACAAGTACAGAGCAAACCTTATAGCAGAAGTTCATCTTCTATTCTCTCTTACTCCCCCTTTGTCTCTTCATTTGATTGAGATTTTATAT
>JZKD02S1022286.1:599026-614045 GCA_000966675.3 Picea glauca | reverse complement strand
CTAATTAAATAATAACTAAATAGGTGGGACCCCTTGTCACTCCCATTTTCAATTTTAAATAATCATCAAAATATAAAGTATAATACCCAAAACATTTGATTCAAACATCCTCCTTGTAACTCCCATCCTCATATTAATAATAAAATACTTTCGTATCAGCAAAATAGAACATGACTATATCCAAAAATAGCATTATATCAATGTTGTCCAAAACTCTGTCTAAATATGTATTTGTTGTCCAAAATATAGTTATATCAAATACAAATATTGTCCTCAAAAGAGAATAGCATTAATAAGATTAAAAAACATATTTGTTGTGAGAGGCATTTTGCCTCTTTCCACTACTACTTTCTCTTGATCCCTTTTCTTATTTATCCTGTGCAACAACCTTCCACTGATGGGAACCTTGTGGGTGGATTTCACTGATGACATGGGAACAATCATCCTTGAGATGGAAATGAGAGGACACAGATTCAGAGGAATCTTTGGATGACTTGGAGGGATTGGCCACTCCTTTTCCCTTATCTAGGTATGTCTTAGGAACATCAGTTTTTAGCCTTTTTCTTACATGAGAAGATTGTACTGGCCAGACAACATGATCAACTCGGAAATTTAGATTTATTGGTGGTGGAGAAGGGGGTAATGGAAACGGCATAGTAGGCCAAACACGGTGATGAACGATTTCTTTCCAACCATCATTGGTCGGTGGTTTTGGCTACATAGACACATGAGGGGGAACATGGATACTAGAGAAATTTTGACATGGATGGAAAGGAGGCCTCTTAGGTATGGATTGAATAATTCCTTGGCCAACTAGATTAAAAAAACCCATCTTGGAAAAGATGATTTAGTTATAAGGCCTCTTTTCCAATTATTTCCTCTGGCTCTATTAGCACCTCTATTTTCACCTTTGCTAAAGAAACTCATCCTGAAGAAATATTCCAATCATGTTATGAAAAACTCTTAATTAGTCCATGCATCAATAGCCTGCCTAAATAAAATCAAAAGGTTTTCTCTATCATTCACAACAAAATCACATGCAATCCATCCATCAATAATTTAAAACTCAACAATCAATTTCCATTTGAACAGGGAGTGATAGGGCTATTGGGATTATGGGGGGAATTGTAATGAGAGAAAAATGGTAGCATGGACGGGAAGAAACCAACAAATATTGTTCAAGCAAGTGTAGATGTAACTTTCTTTACTAAAACAAAAAATTGTATCCATATCCAAACTTCCAACACCAGTCATCATCTAGTCTGTTTCCTTTCTTGTTAATCCTTTCTCTTTTTTTTCTTTTTCTTTTTTAGAAATAAATTCATAATAATAGAACATGGGATGTTTTCAATGCATTTGGTAAGACGATGGGCATATTGAGTGGAAAATGAGATAATGAACGGGAATAAGGCGGTTGTTGTTCTATTACATGAAATAATAATATTGAAAATCGCCATTGCCCTAATTTTTATATTCTCAGCCAATTGCAAATCTATCATCCTCTGTTTACCAAAATTTAAAAAAAACTTGTTGTCAGGCCACCTTGCCTATCCCATATCTGGCCATTTCTTCTTACTATGAACTCTATTGTGAATCCCCTGTTCTGGCGCTGCAAACTCTGTGCAATAACTTAACATTGTTATTCACCTACCTCAGAACCTGTACCATCTTGTTTTCATCAAGATCTCCATTCTATTTCAAGTCTCTCTATTTTGGAAATTTAAAAAAGACTTTTGTTGGTAAAGCTATGGTGAATTTTGTAAAATGATGGTGAAGTATTGAACAAAACCTTTTTGCAGCAAGCTTTCTCCTTGTATCTCCATTTTCCTATGTAGCCTTCTTTCATTTCCTGACTATCAATTGTCCTTTCATAAGCTTGGAGGTCAAATAGGTTGAAGAACATTAAATCCTTAGATAGAACCAACCTTTGAAAGAAATTATCCATCAAAACCCTAAATCCTCTATTTTTTGTTTTGCCTCTTGCATCACTCAAATTGTTGGTTTAGTTTTCTTCCTATGACATCAATGGATACTCCACAACAGAAGAAGGATCACAAGGGAGGGGGAATTGTGAGGACTGTACCCTATGACATGCAATTTTTTACTGTTGAACCTCTAATCAAGGAGGTCTTCCAAAGAGTGGGATGTTTCAATTTCTATCAGAAGATGTAGAGGGGGCACCATGAGGTAGATAGAGAATTTTATTTGAATTTTGATGGAACCAAAACTAAATTTGGGACACTTGAACTTGAGGTATCTGAAGCAACCATATTAGTAGCTACAAAGATACCCAATACTGGTGAAATATGGTTTAAGGCCATGAGCCTAAATGCATCATTTTCCAAAGAGTTCCTTAATTCAGAATGTCAGGGAGATAATCTATCAAAGGGAGTGCCCAGGAGCCACATGATTGAAGAATTTGATAAGATTCTAAGGGTAATCCAAAGATATTTCACCTATGAGGGAAGGTTCAATATGATTTATCAGTGCCATATTAGAATTTTGTTGCACTTCACAGGCAAAGACCTCATGAAAATCCCTTTCTATTTGTGTAGAAGCATTGGAAAAATCATTGACAGATTCCAGGCTAAGTCGAAGGATATTGACACAAGTGTTTTTCACTTAGGGTCGATTAAGATGCTTTTGATGGAGGAGTTAAAGAATAAAAACATTGACTGGGAGAATTTCATTGCCTTTACAGATTTTCAATTGACTGTTGCTCCTACTCCACAATCCAAGGTGCAGAGTCCTCTTAAGGATGACAACAATGTACACACAGAGACAAGTAAGAAGAGGAAGAGAAAAGACATTGTTAAAAATGATGATGCAACTAAGGAACAAGAAGGAGAAGAGGGATCTCGTTACTCTCCACAAAGGGAGTTTCCACCCAAGCTAGCTCCAGAGTTAGCAGAAACTCCACCAACTAGAGTCGTAGGCACAAAAGGAAGAAGGTTACTCTTCCCCTCACCAGTTGTTTCAGTTGAAGCTAGAGATAGGAGTCCTTTCACCAAGTCATCAACAAAGAAGGAAAGTGTTGAAAAAGAGGACATAGTGGAATATCCCATCAAGATAAAGGGTAAATGTAAAGCTGAAGTTGTTGAAAATAATATTGAGTTCATAGACATAACCGCTCCCCCTTAAAACCCTACCTTCAAAAGACTGAACAGACAACTTAAAGAAGATAGAAAGGAAATTGTAACTTGAAGGGATAAGGGTTGGTTGAAATAAAAAGTTGAGTGGCCTTCTGGATATGTATCGGGAAACTATTGATGAGGTCAGGTTTGTAGAAAAGAGATTTCTACCCCTCCATAGGCATCTTAAGAATTTATACAGACAGAACAGGGATTTACAAGCTTAGATCAAAAGACTTAAAATGGAGCTGCAACCTTTTAAGGAAGAACTAGCCCAAAGAAATTTGAATATGTTGGCCTAAGCTACCATAAGGAGGAGTTCTAGGCTCAGAAAGTAATGGATGAAATACCTTAAGAATCTCAGTTTTGGAAATGATTGCTCCTTGCTTTTTGAATATTTTTTATGAAGTATGTTGCTTATAACTGAGTTTTTCACTCATACACCACATTATGAGGTTTCTACATGTTAGCATACCTAACTCTGAAGGAATTTTTTGGGTGTTTTCGAGCTTAAACTAGACTAATTGGGAAGCTATAGGACAGTTCACTATGTCTGGTGTTGCGAACTGGTTTCTATAATCAAGCGTTGCGAACTTCAGTGCGAACTGGTTGATACAGTCAACGCTACATGATATGTTGTGAACTCCTATTTTGATGGTTTCAAGAGGATCAACGATCGCTAGATGGCTAGGGGAGCATGGTGACACTGTTTGGAGGTCAATTCAAAGTTGGAGGATACCTGGAAAGAAAAGGAATGCGCTCAAAGGACACCTCATTATGCAAGATTAAGGTGTTATGATAGTTGTCATCATTATCCTTTTTTATAGCCATTTGTTATTTCTAGTTTGTACAGGTGTAATTACCTCAGTTTAAGATGTAAGAATCCCATGTTAGAGGATGAAACTCGCATTGTATGCTATTATTCCCTATCTAGGCTATAAAAAATGCATTAGAACTCATTGTGGAGGTTCGAATGGTTGGTGTAAAAGACTCCTTTGGTGATATTAATGTAACAAAGCCTACTCTGGTTTGATGTATCAAACTTGATGAATTTTTTTTTAATGGAAGTCAGTTTTCTCTCTTGCCATCTTATTTCTCTCTCACTCTGAAATTTTACTATCATTGAATGATTCAAATGATTTTTTGTAGTTGTATTGCAATGAAGGTTTGATTGTGATGTTGTTATAACTTTCTCAGAGTTTTTATCTTGGATATAAGAAGCTCTTGTATATAAACATTTTCTCCCCTTTGTCTATGGGTAAAGCCTGATGCTAGTGGTAGACTTACTTCACTTATCTTACTAAGTCTTCCTTCTATCCACACTAATCCTCAAAACCTTGATCTAATCTAAACAAGAACTCTTTTTCTAATGCATTTCATCTAGAATTTCCTATGTTTTAACATTGTTGGATTGAGTTTTATCCATTTGAAACCACATTTTAAGACTTACCTCATAAACCTATTGATGGATACTGAGCTTGCACTTTAGCAATCAAAGTGTAACTTTCAGTGCTAACATGATCTATTTATAAAGTAGGTTTTATATTATTTATATCCATTTTGTTCTGTTATCTAACACAACCAATAGATCTAGAGATCTTGAGATCTTTCCAACCCTTGTTGTAGATTTCTAACAATAGTGGGTAACCCATAGGAATGCATTGCATTCTTGGGAGGAGATGGTAGAGGTGTTCTACACTCACTTCCCACTGGCCATTGGGGCTCCACCAACAAATGGAAATTATATCCCTACCTAATTATCTCTTTAGTTCAACGATACTTTGGACCCACTCAGACATGTGGAAAAATATAAGGAACACCTTAGAGTCATTATCGAAGAACTTATACTTGAAGGTAAAACTACAATAGAAGACGAGTAACTTATCCAAACTACATGAATGGTTTTGCAATACTTTTCAATTCTGTAAGGAGGAGACACAATTTTCAAGGGTGATTTTGTGCATTTAAAGTTTAATGTAGATGGACCGCCCATAATGTCTAACCATAGGTTTTGTAAAGGGGGACCCCTCAAATGTGCTACCCAGAAAATAAAATCCTACATATGTAGACCCCACAGTGGAAATTCATCATTTGTGGTTTGAAGAAATAAAAAAACACCACATATTCTAGGACATAGACAATATCGATAGTCCAATGTATTACCTTGAGTTTTTGTGAGAAAAGTAGATTAACATTGGGATTGATAATGTGTATGTTGATTTATATGAAGTTAATGAAGCCTACATACATGACCCTTTTTATCCCATTTAGTGATGAAACTTTGGAGAAGCTCATAAGGAATGAAGCTTACTCTTTTATAGATATATTTTCATGCTATCGTTAGATCCACGTAATGGATGATGATAAGAAAAAAACCATGTTTGCAATGGAATAAGGATCAAACACATATAACATAATGATCGTTGGATTGAAGAATGTGTCTACCATCTTTTCCAAAGTGGTCATTGCTTCATTATGAGAATATATTCATATGTTTTTAGAGGTATATTTGTATGATTGGATAATATATAGTTTGTTAAATGAACACACTACTAAGCTCAACTTAATATTGGATAGTTATTCACATATGAATTTGTCATTGGATAATAAAAAATACATCTCTTGTACCCCATTCAACATCTCATCGCGTCATATTGTATGTAAGGAAGGATTATTGGTTGATCCTACAAAGATATCGATAATTGTCAATTTCCCTGCACTTGAGAATGTATATGCATTGTAGTCTATATTGAGACATATTATTGTAGGTTTATCAAGAGGTACGTCATGTTGAAAACATAGATGGAATATCTATTGTGTAAATAAGTCATGTTTTTCTAGATAGAAGTATGCGAGGAGGGTTTGTAGAGTTCATATGGAGGATGGTAACTGCTATGATTCTATTTTTTTCCCGTTTTGGATAAGATTTTTTTTGTACATGTGTGTGCATTTGACATTTTCTTTGGAAATTTTATAGAACAAACATAATAAGGAACATAAGATCACCCAATCTATTTCACTAGAAGGAAATTGTCAAGGGTTGAGTGTAATTACACTATGATGGAACAAGAAGGATTGGTGATGGTTTATACAAGGAGGGAGATCATAAGGAAGAAACGGTCCCAATTCCTTGCAACAAAGAAGATGAAATAGAAAGAACATGTTGAGATGGAATCATTGACATAGGAGATAGTAATTTCATAAGACATGACAAACATATCCACAATAGTGTGCACCTAGAAAATCTAGGAGACTTTCACTTCTTGGAATCACATTTTTAAATATTTTGGCATGTTCAGGGGTGTAGATATCAAAGAAATCCCTGATCTAGAGCCCCTTTTTAAAGAGTGAGACATGGAACCAACTTGGGAACAAGTTGGAAAGGTGCGTCCAAGGAGTTGTCGTGGACCAATTTTGACTAAGTAATAGTGCAAAGTGGTGTTTAAGACAATGAGATTCGCAAAAGACATGAAGCCACAAAAACCTAAAAATGTGAAACCATGTAAGTCCGAGTACTTGGAGTCCAAGCAATTATCTCATAAACCATATGTACCTACTAGTCCCATTAACCCTTTATGCATTTCCTTAAAGGTTCAAACATTTTGTATAATTGCAACACAATTGGCAAATTCTTTGGTATATTCTAAAATCTTCTGTAAGCACCTCCATGTCCTATATAGATGAGGACTATTTTTTAATGAGAGAGATTCTAGTTATTTTTAGAAAGTCTTGGGAGTTAGTAGGTTAGTTTCTAGTTGGATAGTCTTGATTTAATGTTGTTCTGGGATGTAATGCTTAATATGTGAATACAATGCAAGATTATTTTTGTAATGTATATGTGCTTGTGGATTATATGGATGAGGTGTACATTATTATATTTAATGTGAATTCTTTACATTTTGTTAGTTTGACTGAATGTGATTAAAGGATAACTAATGATTATGTGGCCAAAGGGGTTAGATCCACTAGTGAGGAGCAAGGATTTTTTCACCAATGGTAAGGTTCAGCTCCCATCAGGGTTGTTCCTGGAGTGATGGGGTCACCTTTAGGTAGTGGTGAAACACATGGTTGCACCTAGAGAGATTATATTAAATGATTATGACATATCCGCACATAAGTCGATCAAATCCCATCCCCGTGTCCTTCAAATTTAATGTAAATTGGGTCTAGCTTGAGTGGTTGAGAAGAGAAGTTGTTATCCTCCCTACTTGGAATTCAAATCCCACTTGTGACATGTTCACTCTTCATGAGTCGATTATTAATTGGGGTTATTCATGAGCTAATTTATGATGGGGGATAGCAAGGTACTATCAATCTCATTCTCAAGTACGAGCTAGAGAGTGGGTGCATGGTAACATGAAAAAAAAAACTAATGAATTACACACCCCAACAATTTTTTCAATACCATGCACATTGTTAACATGAAAAATACCATGTGTGTCTCAGGTGAGATTTCCTTCCTTCAAAAGGTTGAATATGTCAGCATACTAGATTAGGTCTGACATGTCTTGGACATATTATATAGACCCTAGGTCTTTCATAGAGTCAGAATTTCCTCTATTTATATGCTATTACAAAAAATACATTGTGGTACTTTCTTGAAATATTTTGAGGTCAAGGGTATATTTTGGGAATCTTTATTCCTAGTCATAAGTAATTATATTAGGGTGAATCCATAAAAAAAGTGTTACTCCTATTGACATGAAGCGAGTGGAATTTTTTTTCATAACAAAGTTTTATTTGTAAAAGTGGCTCAATAAGTTTTTTCAGTTGACCAAAACAAATTATTTAAAAGTTTTCATCAATATTTTTCAGCTGAAAGTTTTATAAAGTTTCTACCACACAAAACAAAATTACAATTGGGAAATAAGACTCTATTTTTCAACTTAATGTTTAGGGATCCACCATATTCTTGGTTTAAATTTTTATACATTCTCGATTTGACAATTTAAAAAAATTTGACCAAAGATCTATTTTATATGTATATGTACATACATATGCATACATCTCTCTAAAAGTGTCTATGCCTTACAAATTAATGTTTTAAAAAAACCATGAAAATGATTTAAAGAAATAAATAAAAGTGAAAAATAATGCTTCCTTGAATCATATGGTTGATGATGTAGGTGGTTAGGTCATATGTAATAGCAGGGCCATGGGCATCAACAAAATGGCAGTTTCAATCAAGAAAATGGGAATCACCAAAGTCATATGTTGAGGTAATATGGTTATTAATGGAGTTAATTTTTCATTGAAAGGGAAGAAATGAACAATCAAAAGAGACTATTTTTTCCATTTTTCCCTTTCGATGAAAAAATAAATATGTACATAACTCTATTTCTCCAACACAATGATTTTGGTTGTTTCCCATTTTCTTGACTGAAATTGTCATTTTGTCGATGTCCATAGCCATGTTATTACATATGACTTGACCACTTACATTATCAATAGTGCAATTCAAGAAACTACATTTTTTCAGTTTTTGTTATTTATTTAAATCATTTTTATGATTTTTTAAAAACACTTGTTTGTAAGATAGAGAGACAAATGGATTTGAAAAAAAATCATACCATGTTAAACCGACCCTAAACCTAAAAGAAAAGAAATAAAACCTACAATTAAAAGATTTTTCAATTGTTTTATATACTTTAAAAATATTTTTTAAACATTCATTAAAAAAAAATCTTGTAAGAAAACCATAAACATAAAATATATACAACCCTTAAACCTAAAAAAACGCATATCACCAACCAAATCCAACATACTTTTAAAAACTAAAAAATATGTAGAATTTTAATTATAAAAAGTAAAATCATATAGCAAATATAAAAGTTGTGATTCTTTTGAAAAAACCTTTTTAATATTAAAAAAACCTTGAACATAGAAAATACATACAACCACTAAACTTAAAAATTGATAAAAATGAATAAACTAATTAAACCTTGAATTTAAAAATCAATGATCAAAATATTTGATTAACCATGTTACTCCATAGTTAACCTGCAACCGCAACCCAAAAAAGATATAGCAACCACCAAAACTAAACTTGAAATTAAAAAAACCTTCCAAAAATGCATAAATTTGAAATGGGAATGTTTTCGAAAAGAATTTTTTATACATCAATAGGTGGTCTAAACCTATACTTCAAGGTATAAATTTGAAATTATACATAAATAGGTGTTCTAAACATATAATTCAAGGTATATAGCCATTTTCTAGATAAAATTCTATTATATTGTGGATATGGATAGTTGTTTATATGTTGGTCATATCGTGGTTACATGAAGTTGAATTTGGATGATGATGATATAACACATATTATTTCGTTTGCACCCTAAAATGGACACAATACATAAATAAATAAAAATTCCATAATTCAGCAATATGGCGTCCACTTGCATCGAATTTTTTACAATAATCTATCCCCACCTTTCCATAAAATCTCAAATTCTATATTTTTGTCTACTGATATGTGAAAAAAAGTTGAAATCTATGGGCCTTTGGGAAAGAAGGGTTGAAATTCTAACTATCATCCAAGCACATGAAAAGAAGGTTATGGATTAAGGGGATAGAGTAGTCAATGTTTTGTTTTTTCTTTAGTGGATGGATTAAGGGGATAGAGTAGGTTATGGATTAAGAGGATAGAGTAGTCCTTCAAATGGATTAAGGGGATAGAGTAGTAAAGTTGTAAGTCTTTGTTGAAGAGTTTTTAATGTGAAGAGTATGCCATAAGTTCAAGTTGAGAGTGTGTTTAGCATTGAATGCTTTTTAAGATAGAATTTTTCTCTAGTTGAGGTATATCCAAGATATATGTCATGTTAAGGTGATATATGTCATGTTAAGATGTGTATGTATTGTTTATATTTATTTTTTTTATTTGTTCAATTTTCATATTTTAACATAAAATGTGATGTAATGACATTAATATTTCAATTCTAATAAATAGTTTTTGTTTTAATATTTAAGAGAATTTTGTAACATTAAATATAGGCTATGAAATTATAGATCATATTGGTATAGGAGTGATTTTCCTCATACTTATATAAGTTGTATTAGGTAAACCATGGGTAAATTTTTGAAAAAAAAAATATTTCAAGAGATTGAAGATTTTAATTAATAGAATAAAAAAGATAATCAAATGTTGGAACTTATGTCATAACAAACAGTAGAGGAGAATGAAGAGTTTTAGGTAAAGTTGAGCAACCAAGTTAAATTCATTAAACATATGGAGTAGCTTTTGGATTTTGGAGCTTGCCTGCGCAAACAAGGATATTTCTTCCTCCGTAGCATAACTTAGTTGGAAGAAAATAGTGTACAAATGATGGAGATGTCATAGTAAGAAGCCACTATCAAGGAAAAAATCTTAGTTAGACTATAACAAAAACTTGAAGAAGTTAAGAGGAGTGTGTTGATGTCGAAACTAGAAAGTTTCCACACCAACATCTCAACCTCCTGTGAAGTTAAGTAAGAAGAGATAACAATGTTACCCTAGATTTTAAGCCCCAAGAAAAACACATTAAACTTTAAGCATAAATATCTTATTTATATTTTTTAATATTTAATTTTTATATGTTTTAATGCTTTATAATTCTATGTAAATGAATTTTAAATTAAATAAAATACAAAACTTTAAAAAAAATTAAATAAACTAAATTAAATAATTGAGTATTTACAAAACCCTAAAAATTATTTAACATAATGAAATGAACCTTTTGTTTCCTTTTAAAATATGTTATTAATAACTAAATTAAATAATTGAGTGTTTACAAAACCCTAAAAATTATTTAAATTAAATAATTGAGTGTTTACAAAACCCTAAAAATTATTTAACATAATGAAATGAACCTTTTGTTTCCTTTTAAAATGTGTTATTAATAAATGGTTAAGGAAATTAAAGTTAAAGTAACAAATAAAATAAAAGTAAGGTAAAATGATTATATATAAAACATTGTTTTTTGTTTTTTGATTTATATTTAAAATGTTAAAATTAGTGAAAGGAATGGTGAAGTATAAATATTTTTAATATTGTATTTAAAAAAAATAAAATTAAAAGAAAGAAAAGATGATTTTTTTTTAAAATACCAAATATTAAATCAATAAAAATAAATAAATAAAGTTCATAGAAAAATGTTAAAACAAAAGAAAAGTATTTTGGTATTTTTAAAATATTGTGTTAAAGGAAAAGCTAATGAAAATGAAAGTTAAAACAGCAAAAGAAATAATTTTAAAGTCTGAAATTGATTTTTATTGTTAAAGATAACTCCATACATCCTCATAAATTTTATGAAGCTTTCAAGCCCCCACTTTTAAGGATGGGAGTTTTAGTTTTTAACTATTTAAGATGGAATTTTACATCATACATTGAATAGTCAAGCATGGAAGAAAGACAAAGAATAAAATCAAGTCGGATTTTTAATGGAGCAATGTCGGTGAAGCTCAAGACAACTATCTACATACAAGCAAACTGATTAGTACAGAAAGATTCAGACTTAAAAAATAACAGACTTAAGCAAATAAACAAATTTCCTCAAGAACACAACCCAAACTCAACCATGCTTTGCTCCTTCTACCACTTTGAAAGACATCCCTGCTATCAACAGCTTCATCAAACCTCTGTACAGAAAACAAATGGAGTATGAATGATAAAAAAGAAAGATAACCTCACAACGCTCCAAGCATACCTCTCTCCACAAATTTTCTCCCTCTATTTTTGGTTGATTGTTGCTTGCTTTATAGCATTTGTTAGGTGGTTCTAATAGTTATGGTAGTTTTGATTTAACAACCAAAATCTCGTACAACTAGAATCGACTAGGTTGTTTTCTATTAAATGAAAGATCATTTTTTTAATAAAATAATATGGAATAATGCTCATGGAAATACCATATCAACGACGGTTATAGCTATTTTTTATCAGCTTGATAAAAATTCCCTTCACTAACAAGAGGTTTTGGCAACTTAACCTGCACTTTATTGTCATCAAGAATGGTGCTTATTTGATCCCTTATGTGACGTGTGTAATCCTTGTTGGTCGTTGGCAGTGGTAAGTGTTATCCCCATTTTGTGGATAACTAAGGAGATTATGTCTCAAGGCCCTCAGGTTGTAGATATGGAGTGTTGAGAGACTACATGACCAACAGTACCCTTTTTCACAGTTGGAAACCCATCTCACCACCACAAATGGTCATGTATTTACAGATGGCATCCACCACATCAGTTGGCTTCCAAAAGGAAGTGGGCCTTGCTCCATGAGGTACAAGTCAGTATTATGGTGAGAATCGTTTCAATATTTAAGCCAATTGAATATGGTGTATCTTAGATTTCTCTAGATTTCATGATATATGCTTGGACATTATGCATTTTTCCCTGCTTCACCTTGGTGGTTGACATTGTACCCTAGTAAGTGGTTTTCCTTGGGGATGGGTTTGATACTAGGAACTCCCTTAAAGAGACATTGTACCATTCCTAACCATACTTACCACTTTCCATTATTATTCCCCTCCATTTCCTTATCTCTAGGGATTTTAGGGTGTATTGACCCAAGAAGGGGTTGTCCCTCATTCTATGGGAAGAAGGGGTTGAAGGCCCAGAGGGATTGATGTTGGGTAAAAGATAAAATCCTTGTATGAACCTTCCAGATGCTTCTCCTAGGGATCACCCAAGAAAGCAGTGAAATGCTTATCTTTGAGTAAAGTGGACCCACAATATAATAAAGAATGCTTAAAATGTTAGTTGAAGGATAGGAGGTATCATCACGAGCTCACCTATCACGTCCATGAATATCTAGTGGTATGACATTGCCATCATCTGGTCACCAAACCAGGGTAATGGCTCTCAATTGCATGACTGAGAGAATGGGGGTCTCATCACGAGACAACCTTCTCATTTCCACTAGGTGTTTGTGGGTGACATTGCCATTATCCGGTCACCATGCCAGGGTAGTGAACTTCAACCTCTCCTTAAAATTATGAAAGAATGAAACAATGTCAATTGATGGGCTTGGAAAAAATGAATTGTGGACGAAGGTACCACACAACCCTCTATAAAGGCACCCATGAATGAGACACTACGACCTCTTGTATGTGATGATCCCTATGCCCATTGAGTCTTGACCCCAACCATTTCACCCACTTTACATTGCTTAGAGAGGGATCTCTTGGAAACTCTCCTTGACTTAGGGAAATATCTACCTAATAGGACACCTTGTCAACCATCCCATATTCAATCTTGAAAAGCCGCATAGTGTCCTTGAGAAATTAATTGTTTTATAGAGTGATCTTTGATGTACATGATTAGGTGGCTCATTTATTGATTGGATTCACTTATCATGATGTTATGACTTGATATCCTTGGAAAGCATGCTCATTTTTCTTTGCAAGACCTAGTTGGTGGACAATTTTGGGAGAACATGCCTAGCTTGGGTTTCCATGGGGCTACAAGCCCATGGGTTGGATGCCAAGGGTCCGCATGTCGGATCACAGAGATGAAATATTGAAGGCCTAGAGGATAGTTGGATGGACCTATCCCATGCTTCACTTTCCAAATGAATTGAATAGGAGAGGGAAAATGTCACCTCCTAGGGAATAACGTCACTTCTAGAAAACAATTAAAAATAAATTAGTTGCAACTAGAAGTGGATAATTTACTATTTGTAGCAAAGTGGGTTAGAAGTGGACAAGTGGTTAGAAGTTGGTTAGAGTTGGTTAGATGAGGAAGATACTTGGAGAAGTATAAATAAGAGAGCAAGGGTCTCTTGTGTAGTGGAATCTCTTGAGCATATTAAATATATATTCTTGGTGAAGCATTCACTACAGGTACTCATGGATGAATCATAAGTTCCACAAGTCTAAGGTATTGAAGCGAAAGTTTCAAAGTTTCATAAATAGTGAAAAACACTAGTTTCTGAGATGCACGCGAGATATCAGTGTAATAGGGTGCGTACATACGCGGGTTATCAATATAATAAGGTGTGTACATACGTGAGGTGGTAGTATAATAGGGAGCATACATGAGGGAAAATCCATAGAATCTTGAGAAAGTGTTTGTTCCAGGTTCTTGAAGTCTGAAACAAGTTCCCAGAACAATGGTCTACTGATTCAGATCTGCTACAAAAGATATGGTATGGTTATATGTTGTCTTCATGCTTATATTTTCTCATGGTATGGTGAATTCTTGATGCATTCTTTTGTATGGTTGTATTGATGTCTGAATATGGTAGCTGGTTGGTTGAGTAGTTCAGTTTTGTTTTGTTTGAGAAATGTCCATAATATGTGATGGTGTATGGTTGAGGAGCATGCATAGATTGTTGGATGGCATAGATATGTTTGTGATTGGTTATGCTAAATATTGGGCAGTGAAAGGTTGAGTGCAATGAAAAGATCATAAGTGGATGTGATAGAGGCAGAAAGGGTTTGAAGGGCCAGAAGGATGAAGTTTCAGAAACCCTAATTTATGAAAGTGTACGTAGTCTGACAGTGAGCCAGTGTTCGTACATATGAATGTTGCAGTATAGGCAGGCCATGTACATATGCGGGTTGTAGTATAAATAGGTCATGTACCTATTGACATATTGGTATCTATTGATGATTGATTCCTCTTCTCAGTTGGTGCTAAGATTTGCAGGTTGAGTCTTGCATTGAGAGTTGGTGCTCTTGTGGAGTTGCTTCTCTATTAAGTTGTTTCTGAAAAAACCCCCAAGGATTGTAGTCTGTATATTAATATAAAAGAAGCGTATACATATTTCTTGTGTTCCTTGTGGTGATGGCTTATTGATGATATTTTTTGTTGAAGAATGTTTACATACAACTTGTTATAAATGAAAGTAATGAATGATGAGTAAATGGTGATTGCTAACTAAGGTGTTTTTGTAAAGGAGAAAAATATCCTTATAC
>JZKD02S1022286.1:560270-598976 GCA_000966675.3 Picea glauca | reverse complement strand
GATGATACATTAATGATAAACTATTGAACATTGTTGATAAAGTGAAAGAATATATATTGTGGTTAAAATTGGTATAAAGTGTTCATATTGATTCACCCCACCCTCTCAGTATTCCAACAGTTGGCATTAGAGTTGGTTTCTTCAGGAAATAGTTTAACCACTGGAAGGTAGATCATGGAGTACAATATGAATGGAGTACCAATGTTCAATGTTTAGAATGGTCTAGACTATGAGTCATGGAGCAAAAGAACGAAAACATTTTTGCAGGCACAGGGATATGATATTTGATATTCAGTTTTTACAAGATATAATGGTTCAAAGAAACCAAATACTGCAACCAGGAAGGAATTGAAGAAGAACAACAAAATAGAAATGGATTTCATCATGGAAGGATTACCTGATTCAGTAAAAGACAAAGTGGGAAAATGTTCATTAGCTAAAGAACTCTGGGATAAGCTACATAATATCTATTCTTCTCCCATAACAAAGTCAGATATTTCCAAAAACGATACATGTACAGAACAAGAGGCAAGATGTTCATCCTAACAGACAAATTCAGAAGAAGGAGAGTTTGTAATCTCCAAAAGTGAGTTATTTTTATTTAATAGTGAAGAGCACAGACATCTTGAAATTGAATTCCCTTATTTGAAGATTGAAAGTGATGAGGCATAAAATCCCAATGAAATAGAAGACAACCCTGAGATTGAAAAGGAAAATAATCATGAAGCATATTTCAGTCAATGAGAAAGAGAACTTGATGATGAAATAATCACATTGAAGATCCAACTTGAAGAAGCAAAGTGAATAGAAGAAGTCATGAGGAATCAGATGTTGAAAAAATAATAATCCAAAGAATTTGAGCATATGGGCATGATTTTAAAGGGTCAGCTAGAATAAGCCAAAAGGATTGACGAAACTCTCAAGGATCAAAAGCAATAAGCGGAAATCAAAATAGCAACACAAAAGGAAGAAGCAGAAAAGAGAGAGATTGTTGGGCTAGTATTTTGATTGTTTTGTTGCGATGATTAAATCCTTTTTGCACCGATATTATATATGTCATTGACCATTTTGAAGGAGTTTTCAAAGGATTTTGTATCAATTCATCATGGAATTATAACAGGTATGTGTGATCAATGTTTGCAATGATTTTGAGTTAAATTCGGTTTGATTTGATGATTATAAAGATCTAACGCATGATATGTGTGTAACAGGGTGAATTTGCAATCTGATCCTCCATCTGTTATATCGCTCAACACTTCATCCAACACCCCATCCGATACGCGATACATCACTCCATCCGACACACGATCCAACACTTGGAGCGAAGGTGATTTGGTGGTTGGCGCATTAGCGGCCTGTGATGGGAGAATCAACGACCTGGGTTTTGTGCCCCCTCGTGGCCTCCAGCTATAAATCTCATGACATCTCAGAGTAGGTGGTTATGTTAATCGCTGAGTGGCTTACCCATTTTCTAGAATCCAAAGTGGTCGACCTCTCGAACTGTAATTCGCTATAAATACTAGCAGTAGTGGCCAGACCACAAGACAGAATTTTAAGAAGACGTTTCATTGTGTAATTGAGACATATTGTAATATACCTTAATTTTGACCAAAAAAAAACAATTGTCTTCTCCAGAACATTAATCCTAATTAACTCGATAGATTCGTTCTTAGGATAAAATGATCGTTTTCTCTAGTATTAAACTCTGATAAGTTTCTTATACTATGGTTACCCATTTTAATCAACCAATATATAGGTGTCTAGGTCATGCTAAGATAACCATCCATTACTCTAACATTTATGTAAGTCCTAAGCTTCCAAACATTTATACGTGTAATACTATACAGAACTTGGACTATGGAGGACTTCGGATTCATGATCCCAAAATTTTTTCTTACGCAAAATAATTCTAAGTGTGGAAAGGAGCAAGGATTCATGATCGACGATATTGAGAAATCATTCCAACTGTTGGATCTCGGAGCAGGAAATCCGTCGGATCAGAACCTCTGCGTGGTATCGCGTATCGGGGGTTCAAAGTTTGGAAGCATTTATTTTTGAATGCAGAAGTCACGAAGTGTAGAGCGTCGAGGGCTCGTGCGACACGTGGCACATCTGTTAGGTGGGGACCACACGGTTGATAGGTGGCGCAAACATGCAGTGCACAGAAAAGGTGGAAGTAGGCGATAGGTGGCGTACACGCGTCACCTTGGAAGGAGTCAACCCATCACTGACTTATCATGCTTCGGGGTTTCGCAAAGGAGGAGCATGAAGGTCCAACACTCCAACTCGCGAAGTCGCGAGTTGCGAGTAGTGCTAGTGTTTATCCTAGCCCACGGTTATATGTAGAAGGCGCTAGCGAGGAGGAAGCCATACCCGTATCGCATATCGGGTATCGTAGGTTTGGAGTGCAAGAAGATTCGAGGGTCTTTGACTCACGAAATCGCGAGATCGTGAGTCACAAAAGGCGCTTGCGTTAAGGCCTTGTTTATGGTCATATCACAAAGGAGTTGGAGAGAGGGAATCTATTCTAGGTGGCGCAGGCACATTGTACTGGTAGAGTCAACCGCCTGTTGACTTTCATCGATGGAGTTTTCATGGAGGGCATGTGGATTGTGTAAATTGAGGTTCCAATAGGGACTCGAGGGAGCCTTTTCAGCTCAAGGAGAATTTAAAACAATCCTGAGCGGATCTCGGCCATCCTTTTCATGGGAAAGGTACTCGGGTTCCTTAACACAAACACTTCGGGATTTAATTGTCCCTGATGCAAAGGTCGAAGTTTTTCCTCGGTCTGTAATTGTAATGTACCCAATTTGAAGTTTGATTCTTGTTTGGCAAGGAAATGATCGTTATAATAATCTACCATATAAACTATTTATAATTTCCTCGGCTACGTAGTTTCATACCTACCCTAAATCTGGGCTCGAACTTTTTGCTTATGTTTAATTAATGCAAGATTCAAAACTCTTCTTCTTTGCATGTCGCATAATGAAAGTAGAGTAATACAGAATGGTTAAATTATGACTGTCAACGGTATTCCGATATCCATATAACTTCTTGAAGCATACCATTTCATTGTACTTTCGATTCTAGCGTTGGATATAATATATAAAAAGGGGTTCCATATTTTTAACTTTCAATTTCATCGGTATTTACGCATCTAGCATTTTGTTTACATGTTGTTGATACATACTATTGATCAGTATATGATTCATACAAACATATATAATATTAACTATTTATGTTGTAGATAGTCCACTTCTGGTTTGTTGTGATGCCTATACAGTTTCCAAAATAATATATATGTATAATATATAAACATATATATGATCCATAGGATTTGTGTTGTCTCATATTTCTCTTCAATTCCAAGTTATACTAGAAAGGAAGTCTTCGCTAAGTTATACGATTTTCTGAAATTTAATTACAGAGATACACCTAAACATTTATATATGTACAAACTTACTCAACTCTGATTATTCATAGATAGATCTGCTTAATATTTCAGTCACATAAATGAACATATGCCTATAAATAGATCTGTTCCTTTCAAGCACATTTATACACAGATAATCCTAACTAGAATTTCGATTACGAAGTTAAACATATCCTGTAGATGGATATGTTCTTTCAAGTTAATTGTATATAGATAGTTTTTCCTAGCATTTTAGTTTCAGGAGGAACCATTCCCAGAATTTAGTCTTTGATTATAAACTTCATACTACGAACAGATGTCATCCGTGGAATTATTTCAACTTAGCACAATTAGATGCATAATTTCAAATACACAAATCATTCAAACAAAGCAAGAGAAGATTTACATATCTAAACCAGTGTGCGGGAAGACAAAGGGAACAGCCACGTTCCTCCCAACCGTAGAATAGGGCAGCCAAAATAACTTGCGTGGTTCACCCCCTAGCCTGACCATAAATCCATGAGGGCGAACTTGGAAAACTTCTCCTGAGAAATGTCCTTCAATTCCAACAGATTCCTCTTGCCTCACACTCACTCAGTAGTGTTCATAACAGTAAGGAAAAATCAATAGTCTCCTTTCCCAACATACTTGGCAGCGTCCTGCCTCCTCACATATGATATTTATCAATTTGCCTAGGTCTTTTCCCTCCCTTGGGAATTTTCGCATCTTTCTAAATCCCTAATTTTCAAGGGCTTCCAATGGCCAAATCACTGATTTTCCACTTGTAATAATCAGCCTAGAGGTAGTTCCAACATGTTCCCCACTCATGGAGTTATGGTCAGTTGATTTTAAGATGGTTGTTCCATTTGTCCTCCTAAAATCAATATAAATATTATGTTTTTATACAACTGTCATAGTCAAATTGTTAGTTGATTCTAATCAGATCTTTGCCCAACAGTCATAATAATTAATTACAAATATCAAATTTGGAATTCGGAATTGCCATAAATGGAAAAAAAATTCCAAATTCGAATTTACTGAAAAACGGAATAAATTTCCAGCAAATTTAAATTTCAAAAAATATTTTATTTTTGGGGATGTCACATCCTTTCCCCCTTCAGTAAAACACTTTCCTCAGTGTTCGTTCCTTTCTTGGAACAAGATTGGATGAGATTTCCACAAATCTCCCTCCAACTCCCAAGTGGCCTCCTCAGGACTAAAGTGCTTCCATTGCACCTTTACCTGAGCGTCAAATCTGTTCCGAAGTGCTATTTCTCTCTGATCCAGAATGCGCAGGGGTTCCACCTGGAACTCACCTTCGGGTTCCACCTGCACCAAGTTCCAATCAATCTTATGAGTAGGGTCATGAATATACTTTTTCAGCAACGAAACATGAAATACATTATGAATTCTTAGATTAGCTGGAAGTGCAAGTTGATATGCTACGGGTCCAATTTGAGCTAGTATCTCGAAGGGCCCACAAAACCTGGGTGCCATCTTGGCACAATTCCCTAACTTCAACGAGATTTTTCGGGCTTTGACCTTCAATTAAACATGGTCTCCCAATTGAAATTCCAAGTGTCTTATTTTCTGATCTGCATAGCTCTTCTGTCTGTCCTATGCTTCTTTCAAGTTCTGTTGTACCTTCCTTACCATGTTATCCATTTCTTGGAGCATCTCTGGTCCAACCATGAGTCTATCAGTCGGGTTATCCCAGCTAACTGGAGTCGTACACTTTCTGTCGTACAGTATTTCGAAAGGGCTTAACTTAGCCAAAGTTTGGTATCCATTGTTATACACAAATTCTACCAAGTGTAGGTAGTCTTCCCACTTGTTCGGTTTTGTTCTTACATACATGCAGAGCATATCCTCTATGATTTGGTTTGTCCTTTCGGTATGTCCATCCGTTTGTGGGTGATAGCTCATACTGAAATTCAAGTTAGTGTTTAGCCCTGCAAACAATTTCTTCCAAAAAGCGGATGTAAATTTTACGTCTCTATCTAAAACGACCATTTTAGGAATACCATGCAGTCTAAAAATTTCTTTCATGAATATTTCAGCAATGTTTATAGCTTTAAAAGTAGACTTTACAGGAATAAAGTGTGCAGACTTGCTAAGTTTATCGATTACAACCATGATAAAATCATTATGTTTCTGAGTTTTAGGAAAACCTGTTATAAAGTCCAGTGATATAGTCTCCCATTTCCATTCTGGTACTGGTAATGGTTGTAATAGGCCGACTGGGTGCTAGCGCTCGGCCTTAACCTGTTGAAAATCTTGGCACCTAGACAAGTACTCTGTTGTTTCGCCCTTCATATTAGGCAAGTAAAATAGTTTTCTGAGTGTTGTTATTGTTTTCTGGTAACCTGGATGGCCAAAATACGGTTTCTTATGCACTTCGTCTAAAACAGTTAATTTTAACTCTGTTGAATCTGGTATGTAATGTCTGTTTTTAAATCGTAATAGTCCCTTCTTGTCGATACTTAGATCTGGTTTATCTGAGTTTGTTGTATTGTTTTGTAATTCTTCCATCATCTTCGTGTAATTTCCGTCGTTAATACTTGTCGTCCTTATTCTTTGTTCCATATCACTTTCTGCCCTGTTGATGTTTATCTTAAATAACCCATGGACTCTTATGCTTAAAGAATCTGCTACTTTATTTTCCTTACCCTTGATATGTCTGACCTCGAAGTCGAATTCGGTCAAGAAGGCTAGCCATCTGGCTTGTCTTGCATTAATATCTGGTTGATTAAACAGATACTTCACCCCGCTATTATCTGTTAATAGTAGAAATTTTCTACCCATTATGTAGTGTCGCCACATTTTTAAGGCGTGTATTACCGCTACTAATTCTAAGTCATGAGTGACATAATCTCGCTCGTGTTCCTTCAATTTTCGGGACTCATAACAAATAACATGTCCTTCTTGAGTTAGGACACCACCTAGTCCTTATTTACTTGCATCAACACATATGGTGAAGTCTTTATCTAGGTCTGCTACCTTCAGAATGGTTGCAGTTGTCAATAATTCCTTCAGCTTGTTAAAACTGTCTTGATACTTCTCTGACCAATTAAACTTGGTTCCTTTATTTTGTAATGATGTGATAGGGTAGGCTATCTTGGAAAATCCTTCTATAAACTTACGGTAATATCTGGTGATTCCCATGAATGAATGGATATCTGCTACATCCTTAGGTACTAGCCATTCCATAATGGCTCTTGTCTTCTCCGAGTCTACGATAATGCCTTCTGCTGAAATTACATGTCCTAGATATTGTATTTCTTTTTGATAAAAGTCACACTTGTCAAATTTTGCGTACAGTTTGTGTTTTCTCAATGTTTGCAGCACTATCCTTAAGTGTTCATCATGCTCTTCCTCCATTTTTGAATAGATCAGAATATCGTCGATAAATACTACCACGAACTTGTCTAAGTATTGACTGAAAATACTGTTCATCAGGCACATAAATGTGGTTGGTGTGTTAGTGAGTCCGAAAGGTATGACTATGAATTCGTAGTGTCCATATCTTGTCCAAAAATATGTTTTGTTTATGTCCTCATCTTTTATCCTAACTTGATGATAACTGGATCGTAAATCCAACTTTGAAAAGATCTTGGCCCCACCCACTTGATCGAACAAATTATTTATCCTTGGTAAGGGGTATTTGTTCTTAATAGTCATTTTGTTCAGTTGTCTATAATCGATACATAGTCTTAGAGTACCATCTTTCTTTTTCACAAAGAGGACTGGTGCTCCCCATGGAGAAACACTCGGTCTAATATACTCTTTGTCCAACAATTCCTATAATTGTATTTTTAATTCTGTCAGTTCTGGTAGACTCATTCAGTAAGGTTCTTTTGAGATAGGCATTGAACCGAGTATTAGGTCTACGGAGAAGTCTATTTCCCTTCTAGGAGGTAATTCTGGTATCTCATCCAAAAACATGTCTCTGAATTCACGTAGGACAGCAAAGTCTTCTAACTTTGGCTTATCTTTTTTTTCTAATAGATTCGTCACTTGGATGGCTTAAACTTGACATCCCTTTCTAATACATTTCTTGAGTTGCATCGCTGAAACTTGTCTGACTGATACAGGTTTTGGTATGCCTTGGGTTGTTCTAACAGTGCCAAAATCATCTTTATAACTAACTATCTCTGTATAATAGTCTAGTACTGCTTTGTGTTGTTCCAACCAATCCATCCCGATAATCATATCATAAGATCCTAGTGCTAGGATGTTCAGATTGGTCCTTATCTTTTGACCATCTAAGTTGAACTCAAAATTAGAGATAAAGTCAACTACTTTTCTTTTAGTACCTGTTGCTAGTTGTACAAGCCATGATTTTGTGTGTTTTAGTACCTTAAGTTTATTCGACTCCACAACATCAGGAGTAATATAACTTAACGTAGCTTCAGGGTCAATTAAAACAGAAATTCGAGTGTCATTGATTTTACCTTCGATCTCTACCATCGAGGACTAGTGGTCAGCTTGTCGACCATCTATGGCTGCATTTATCCGATGCAGGATTCTGCCCACGTCTCCCACTGTCGAGGCTCCCTGCAATTGTGAACAACAGTTATGTTTGTTGAAATTAAACATGGGAAATTCCTCCTTAGATGAGGCTCTCCACATTCCCAACACTTTAATGGCTTGCGGAAGTTGTCCCCAAACTTCTTCGTTCCCAAGTTTACCGGTTTACCGCTACCTTGCGCATTCAGATGATTGGAGTAAAAATCCTTCCTTGGGAAACTTTTTGTTGCATTCTGATAAGGAGTTGGCTAGTATCCCTTCTTCCGTTGGTTCATTCGATCTTGCTACTTATCCTTCAAGGCCTTGGGAAATTCTACCCGCTGTTTATACTAGTCGTAGCACATTCACTCTTTCCTGAAAACCTCACTCAAGGATTTGGGGTTGTCAAACTCAATTCTGTCCATGTAGGACTGTGGTAAACAACTTAAGAATCGCTAGATTTTTACTTTATCCTCCCAGATGTATGGTACGAACCTTAGTAATTCTAGAAATTTATTTATAAGGTCTTCCATCGTCATCTGTCTGAGTCGTAACTCGTAAAAATCTTTCATCTTCCTTTCATAATAGCTTTCAGAAAGGTATTGTTTCTTAAAATAATTCTTAAAGTTGGACCATTCCAACTGTTTCTCCTTTAGGCCCTTAGACAATTTCAGGTCTTGCCACCAAATGTTGGCTTTCCCCTTCAGATTGTAGATGGCCATTCTCACCTTCATGTTGTTGGAATAGTTATAGATCTGAAAGTATTTTTTTATGTCCAACAACCATGCCTCAGCTTCTTCTCCTATCCTAGATTCTCCATCAAAGGTAGCTGGTTTAATCTTTTTAAATTCTCCTTCAAGGTGGTCCATTTGTTTCCTTTTTCTATCTAGCATAATTTTATCTTCAACTGAAGGTGTCCCTTTAGACGAACTGTCTCCTTTTTCTGTTTCCAGACCAGAATTCTTGGAGGCCCTTTTGTTGACCTCTTCATCATGGTTATTGTCTTTTGGGTTTTCCTTGGTTACTATACTACGCAGCAGTACTTCATTTATCTCTTGCTATTCCTGCTATGATTTCTTCAATTTTTCATTGTCGGCCTTGAAAACCTACAGTTCAACAATAAGATTCCTCATTGTTTCCAACACCTCCGTGGGTGAGCTTCCATCATTGTTTTGTCTTGGATCTCCAGGAGGTCTTTGCTATGGATTTCCTTCCATCCTCATTTATGTACCTTCCTGAGCTGCCATAATCAACACAAAACAGAAAGGGATTTATGTTTGTAACCACAAGATTTATTAATTTTACGTAAATCAAAGTATATACTAAGTAATTAATGTGGCCCTGTTCAGACCCAGTGTTGTGGATTTTTCTCTGATACCATATGTAATATACCTTAATTTTGACCCAAAAAAAAAAATTTGTCTTCTCCGAAACATTAATCCTAATTAACTCAATAGATTCGTTCTTAGGATAAAATGATCATTTTCTCTAGTATTAAACTCTGATAAGTTTCTTATACTATGGTTACCCATTTTAATCAACCAATATATAGGTGTCCAGGTCATGCTAAGATAATCATCCATTACTCCAACATTTTTATAAGTCCTAAGCTTCCAAACATTTATACGTGTCATACTATACAGAACTTGGACTATGGAGGACTTAGGATTCATGATCCCAAAATTCTTTCTTACGCAAAATAATTCTAAGTGTGGAGAGGAGCAAGGATTCGTGATCGACGATATTGAGAAATCATTCCAACTATTGGATCTCGGAGCAGGAGATCCATCGGATCAGAACCTCTGTGTGGTATCGCGTATCGGGGGTTCAAAGGTTGGAAGCATTTCTTTTCGACTGCAGAAGTCACGAAGTGCCAAGCGCTGAGGTCTCGTGTGACACATGGAACATTCGTTAGGTGGGGACCGCATGGTTGATAGGTGGCGCAAACATACACCGCATTGAAAAGGCAGAAGTAGGTGACAGGTGGCGTACACGTCTCACCTTGGAAGGAGTCAACCCATCACTGACTTATCGTGCTTCGAGGTTTCACAAAGGAGGAGACGAGGGTTCAACACTCCAACTCGCGAAGTCGCGAGTTGCAAGTAGTTCTAGTGTTTAGCCTAGCCCACAGCTATATGTATCAGGCGCTAGCGAGGAGGAAGCCATACCCGTATCGCATCTCGGGTATCGAAGGTTTGGAGTCCAAGAAGAGTCGAGGGTATTTGACTCACGAACTCGCGATATCGTGAGTCACGAAAGGCGCTTACGTTAAGGCCTTGTTTATGGTCATATCACAAAGGAGTTGGAGAGAGGGAGTCTATTCTAGGTGGCCCAGGCGCATTGTACTGGTAAAGTCAACCACCTGTTGACTTTCGTCGGTGGAGTTTTCATGGAGGGCCTATGGATTGTGTAAATTGAGGTTCCAATAGGGACTCGAGGGAGCCTTTTCGGCTCAAGGAGAATTTGAAACGATCATGAGCGGATCTCGACCATCCTTTTCATGGGAAAGGTACTCGGGTTCCTTAACACAAACCCTTCGGGATTTAATCGTCCTTGATGCAAAGGTCGAAGTTTTTCCTCGACCTATAATTGTAATGTACCCAGTTTGAAGTTTGATTCTTGTTTGGCAAGGAAACGATCATTATAATAATATACCATATAAACTATTTATAATTTCCTCAGCTACATAGTTTCATACCTACCCTAAATCTGGGCTTGAACTTTTTGCCTGTGTTTAATTAATGCAAGATTCAAGACTCTTCTTCTTTGCATGTCGCATAATGAAAGTAGAGTAATATAGAATGGTTAAATTCTGACTGTCAATGGTATTATGATATCAATATAACTTCTTGAAGTAGACCATTTCATTGTACTTTCGATTCTAGCATCGGATATAATATATAAAAAGGGGTTCCAGATTTTTAACTTTCAATTTCATCGGTATTTACGCATCTAGCATTTCGTTTACATGTTGTTTATACATACTATTGATTAGTATATGATTCATATAATACATGAACAAACATATATAATATTAACTATTTATGTTGTAGATAGTCCACTTCCGGTTTGTTGTGATGCCTATACAGTTTCCAAAATAATATATATGTATAATATATAAACATATATATGATCCATAGGATTCGTATTGTCTCGTATTTCTCTTCAATTCCAAGTTATACTGGAAAGGAAGTCTCTGCTAAGTGATATGATTTTCTGAAATTTAATTACAGAGATACACCTAAACGTTTATATATGTACAAACTTACTCAACTTCGATTATTCATAGATAGATCGGCTTAATATTTCAGTCACAAAAATGAACATATGCCTATAAATAGATATGTTCCTTTCAAGCACATTTATACACAGATAATCCTAACTAGAATTTTGATTACAGAGTTAAACATATCCTATGGATGGATCTGTTCTTTCAAGTTCATTTGTATATAGATAGTTTTTCCTAGCATTTTAGTTTCAGAAGGAACCATTCCCAGAATTTAGTCTTTGATTATAAACTTCATACTACGAACAGATGTCATCCATGGAATTATTTCAACTTAGCACAATTAGATGCATAATTTCAGATACACAAATCATTCAAACAAAGCAGGAGAAGATTTACATATCTAAACCAGTGCGTGGGTAGACAAAGGGAACAACCAAGTTCCTCCCAATCGTAGAATAGGGCAGCCAAAATCACTTGCCCGATTCACCCCCTAGCCTGACCATAAATCCATGAGGGAGAACTTGGAAAACTTCTCCTTATAAATGTCCTTGAATTCCAACAGATTCCTCTTGCCTCACACTCACTCAATAGTGTTCATAACAGCAAGGAAAAATCAATAGTCTCCTTTCCCAGCATACTTGGCAGCGTCCTACCTCCTCACATATGTTATTTATCAATTTGCCTAGGTCTTTTCCCTCCCTTGGGAATTTTTGCAGCTTTCTAAATCCCTGATCTTCAAGGGCTGCCAATGGCCAAATCACTGATTTTCCACTTGTAATAATCAGCCTAGAGGTAGTTCCAACATGTTCCCCACTCATGGAGTTATGGTCAGTTGATTTTAACATGGTTGTTCCATTTGTCCTCCTGAAATCAATATAAATATTATGTTTTTATACAAGTGTCATAGTCAAATAGTTAGTTGAGTCTAATCAGATATTTGCCCAACAGTCATAATAATTAATTACAAATATCAAATTCGAAACTCGGAATTTCCATAAATGGAAAAAACTTTCCAAATTCGAATTTACTAAAAACGGAATAAATTTCCAGCAAATTTAAATTTCAAAAAATATTTTATTTTTTGGGATGTCACACATATTTGAAAACTTATGTTCAGACTGCGTTTTTAAGTTAATGACAAAATCATGTTTATTTGAGCCTGCGTTTTGCTGTTGAAGAGTAGCCATGCCCTGGTGGGGGGGGGCACCAGTGGTCTGGGTGAATAATTAGATAGATATATCGTGTGTTTCATTTGTGTTTTTATAATTCACTTCATTTCTCTGTTATATGTATTTTGTAGTTTTAAATACTGTGTTTGTTGTTTATAATTTAATTATCTAATTTCTCTTTTGCAGGTTGCTTATAGGAGATAGTTATTTTTCATGCTATATCTCTTAGTTCTTAACAGTTGGCTTGCAAGCTACTAACTTAGATGATGTGCTAAAGTGTTAAATTGATTTCTGCAAGTTAAAACATAGTAGTATTTAGAACATAGGATTAGTTTAGACAAATTTTCTTTTGCAAGCTTCGATGGATAAATAATTGCAAGTTTTATTAGTTGATTTTAATTTTCAATTCAAGTTATGCTTTCATAGATCTATTTTGTTTATCAATCTTGTTTTAGTATGCTAGGATAGAAGTAGATTTTGGATTATGTTTGCACAAGCATTTTAGTTGAAATCTGAATTTTAATGATAGGATTAACCCAGTTTAATTTATGAAATCTCAGTTCTAGATGTGAATTGCAATTTTTATTAGAGGATTGAATTCGAGTGAAGATTTTTAGTCATAAGTTTATAATCTTGTAAATTTACTTGAGTTAGCATAAGGGTGTGTTTGAATTATTATAAGAGTGTTTTTAATCATCAATGATTAATGCATGAAATTTAGAGATCACATGGATTTTTAGGATATTTAATGTTTCTTCTATGATGGCAAAGATTTCGTTAGATTGTTTGATTCATACTTTTCATTTCTCTGTAGAAGTCAACATTGAATTAATCCCTCTTGAACTATCACTAATCGTCAGATGCCATCATGATGTTATTAGGCACCGAAGACATAATCATTAGCTTTGAATTTCCTATTATTGCAAATTAAGAATAATTTTGATTAATTTCTGAATACAGTTATGATGCTTTTTTATTAAGTAGGTTAAGATTTCTCCTTTGCAAAATAGAAATGATTATGAGTTTTGTTTCAAGAATAGAGTTTACTTGTTGAATAGTTTTGATACGTTAGTTGTTTGATTTCTTATTTTCTTAAAGATAAAGGATCAAAAGTAATTTACTTATTGTTTCTCATTAGATTGAATAGATTAACTTGCTCAAAGTAGGTTATGATTTTCTTCTTTATGAATAATCGATCGATCCATTGTTTGAAGCCGCTTAGGATAAATAGTTCAAGTTCATTAATAGGATTTGCTAATTGATAAAAATGAAAGAGTCATTTCTTAAGTAGATTAACCCTTAGATAGATCATCTCCTTAGTTAGACCATACTTCCATTAACTTTTATTCCTTGGCATATATAGTGCTACAACTCTAAGTTTACTTACCCCAGGTTGACAATTTAATTGAGGGATTTAGTGCATATAGAATACCCATCATTTTTTGGCATCGTTGTCGAGGATTTTTCTTAAGGTAGGAAATAGTTAGGAGATAGATCATTTATGAACCTTAGCATTAGTTTGGTGGCCAAGGAACTTTAAGACGAAAGGTAAGAACCTGCGCATATGTTATAGCAGGTTCCCCCAAACCCAATGGTAGTTTTTCTTTTTAATTTTCTTTCATGAACAAACCTAGGGACCCAAAGGGAAGATACATTAAAACCAAACCAAACTTTTTGATCAAGGTTCTTTCTAACCTTTTTGGGGGTACGAACACTCCACTCATAAACTCCACAGACCGATACTGGAAAGTAGGGGTTAGCTCAACCCAAAGAGCTAAAGAAGTCTCTAAAGAGACCAAAATAGGGAGCACTATAGAGCAGAACATTGAAGCATCAATAATAGTGGGACAGGAGGCAATACTACTCGAGCCTTCCGTAGAACCAACCAACACAATAATACTTGTTTGGTATTTCATCCAATATAATTGTTTCCCAAGTCGAAACAGAAACTTTGACACCAATAGTTTCAACCGGCTCGAGTAGAGTCCCATACATCCAAGTAGTAGGAAGACTTTCCCATCAAAGGGATACCTTTCTTAGAAAAGAACCTTGGAATACCTTGTTATCTTCAAGGATAAAACCATTTAGGTACTCTCTTTTTGGAAACCAAATCAGTATGGATGATTAGGAGGATCACAACCATGTAAGACACGAGGAGAGAGAAGAATTTGGAAACCAAACTGAAACCACCTTTGGGTTTCCAATTTTGGACACCACAAAGAATGTCAATATGAAAAATATTCCACTCTTGGCACTTCCCACCTTTTACGGTAAAAGAAGTGAAGACCCGGATACATTCCTATTTGAGTTCGACATCTTATGTAGAAGCTACAACTACTTACAAGATGCCCAGAAACTAAAACGTTTTCCTGCCACCCCCAAGGATTCCGCACTAAGATGGTTCATGGGGTTGGGAGAGTCCAGTATTAGGTCTTGGGAAGCCATGAAATATATATTTCTTAAGAAATACCAAGACTAATGCAAGTCCAAGGATTCTCGTAATGATATTTTCAAAATACAATAGTTAGAGGACGAGAATCTCGAGGATTGTATGAAATGATTTGCTTATATCTCACAGAAATCAAAGTACCATGACCTTCCAGATGATGCACTTAGGGCTCTTTTCCTTAAAGTAATTTCGGAGGAATACCTAGAGATACTTAACCTGATGGAATCAAGTGACATCTCCCATAAACCATTTTTCAAAATCTGTGAAATGTGTAAGAATTACTCAAGGAGTAGAGATAAAACAAGGAAGAACGTTCGAGATCCTTATAGTAGAAACCTAAAACTAGTTAGTTCAGGTGGTATCACAAGGTTAGAGATAGGGAACCTCTTAGAGAAATTCAAAATGAATATCTTAAGAACAATGGGTTCCCAGTTGGACACCCTAAAGATTAAAAAGAAACAGGAGGAGGAGAATGCAGCAATGAGCATATTTTTCCCAAGATGCAGGAGGAAGCATTCCTCAAGGGAATTCCCATTAGATAATGTTTCATTTTTTGGCTTCTGCACTGAGGACCACTCAACTGAAAAATGTCCATCATTGCCCGGTTTTTTATCCATCTACAGAAGTGGGGATCCTGGGGAGTCCTCTTATGCACCTAGGAGGCCATGGCAGCCTAGGAGTCAGCCTACATACCCAGATCTACAGCCTCAAGTTCCACCTTATTATCAACAACCACAATAGTGGAACTCACTGAGTTGGAAAAATTGGTCTACACAGTATCACAATCCTTGGCTTCAAGGATGGAGAGGAGGGCATAACAAAGGGAACCCTCAAGCTCCACATGTCCCTATGCCCAACCATTCTTACCCTCAGTTTCCACCAAACATCCTCCATCTTCTGCCATTTTTTGTTCTGCCACCTTTACCTCCTATTACACAACAATACCAGAATGCAAGCTCCCCAAGAATGACATTACTATCCGCACAACCAGTTCCCAATCCCAATAATAAACCCACTCAACCTCTTCACAATGTTGAGATGCAAGCCTTCTCGACGTATGTTATGTCTCATGTTCCAATGTAGGAGATTCAACTAAGGCCGGGAAAAGTTCTAGACAGGCAGAGGCCTTTAGTAGTCATCCGAGAAGAAGAAGAAGAGGAAACCCCCAAAAAACCCATGGATGACACTAGGTGGGAAGATGTTATTATTCCTAAGGACCAGGAACCCAAGCTTCCCCGAAATGAACCTTCACAAATTAAGAAGGCCCTTCATTATCTAGAAATATTAGTGATCGAGAAACCTACCACTCGACTGGAATTTGACATCTTGAATGAATTGAAGAATATCTATGTCAAAATTCCCTTTCTACAAGTCATTAAGGATATTCCAATCTACAGTAAGGTGGTCAAATAATTGTGTATTAAGAATTGAGGAAGGAATCAGAAGGATCCTCCAACAGTACATGTGATAGGAGAAATCTCTGAGTACATATCAAAGCAGCCTAGGGTCGAAAAATATGGGAACCCAGGGAACCTCGTAGTGACTATAACCATTAATGAGGTTCCCATCATAAACACTCTCATAGACCTAGGGGCAACCATCAATGTTATGATTGTTACTGCCTTGGAGGAATTACAATTAAAACCTCTTCTTAGACCTACCCCAACTATTTTGGAATTAGCAGATAAGACAAAGGTTATACCTGAAGGAATCTTGGATGATATCATAGTTACTTTAGCCTCATGGGAGTACCCAGAAGACTTTATTGTCATCCACTCAAAGGATCCTACCAAAGGGAATCCCATTATTTTGGGAAGACCTTGGTTAGCCACGGCCAATGCATTTATTGGTTGTAGAGAGGGAGAAATGACCATCTCAAATGGACTCTCTATACAGAAGCTCACCATATATCCACCATATCAACCTATCATGGAAAATATATGGTGTCTTGAATGTCCATACGAGAATGAGGACTAGGAAGAACCTGTTTTGCCAAGTGATCATTCATGGGCACTTCAGGAGAAAAAAACGAAAAATGTGTTAAACCAGTTTATTTTTGCTATCACGTGTGTTGATTTTCCAAAATATTTTCCCCAATTTGAGTACATGTTTGGGGAAGAATTTCAGGAACAGTTGGACCCATTGATTTTTTCTTCGACATATTTTATCTTCTAGATAGACGAGTCTGCCACATCTTATACCATGCCCTACAAGATTAGTCCAGGGAAATTTCTACATATAAATTATAGACTAGATGCAGACCAACAAAAGTAGTTAGTAAATGTCCTTAAAGAAAAATCAGGAGCATTCGCCTGGGAATACACTAATATGAAGGGTATAAATCCTGACAGATGCATTCATCACATACATACCCAGGGGGGAGTAACACCTGTTAGGCAACCCCAGAGAAGGATGAACCCAACACTTAAGGATATAGTAAAAGAGGAGATACAAAAGTTATTGAATGTCATATTTATTTATCCCATCTTCGACAGCAAATGGGTATCCCCGCTTGTAGTGGTTCCAAGGAAAGTAAATGGGAAATGGAGAATTTGTGTCAATTTCTGGGAGCTTAACAAGGCCACTCTGAAGGAGTATTTTCCTCCTCCTTTCATTGACCAAATCTTGGAAACCCTGTCAGGAAAGAAATACTTCTCCTTCTTATATGGATATAGTGGGTACAATCAAATTCTCATAGCACCTGAGGATCAAGACAAGACTACCTTCATTTTTCCTTGGGTCACCTATGCCTATAGGGTCTTACCATTTGGATTGTGTAATGTTGCTGCCACATTTCAGTGAGCAGTACTAGGGATATTTGTTGATCTTATTCATGATTGTGTGGAAGTATACATGGATGAATTTACAGTATATAAAAATACTTACCAAGAAGCCCTAGATAATTTAGAAAAAGTCCTTATCAGATGCCAAGAAATGAACCTGTCCTTAAGTCATGAAAAATGTAAAATGTTGTTGACTGAAGGAGTGATCTTAGGACATCACGTTTCATCTGAATGGATTAAAGTCGATCCTGCTAAGATCGAGGTCATCATCATACTTCCACCCCCCAAGACTCAAAAATAGGCGAGAAGCTTTCTTGGACATGTTGGATACTACCGGTTATTTATTGAAAATTTCACAAAGATTGTTGCACCCATGTTTGGATTGTTAATAAAAGATGTTGATTTTATTTGGACAGAGCAGTGTCAAACTGCCTTTAAAACTTTGAAAGCCAAGTTGCCTATGGCACCAATTCTTAGGGGGTCCAATTGGGCTCTTCCATTTCACATATCCATTGATGCCTCTGATACTGCAATAGGAGGAGTATTAGGGAAGAAAGAATACCATCAGTTCTATGCCATTTATTTTGTGAGAAAGAACTTGGCCCCTGCCGAGTTAAACTATACAGTTACCGAAAATGAATTCTTGGAAATAGTCCATGCTATCAATAAGTTTCACCACTACATCACAGGTTACGAATTATTTGTACATACATATCAGTCTGACATTAGATTTCTTATGAATAAACCCATTACCAATGGTTGAGTGACTAGGTGGCTCCTGATATTGGAAGAGTTTAATATCACCATCCTTGACCGACCTAGAAAGGAGAATTTGGTAGCTGATTTTAATTCATGCATAAAACATGAGGATGGTGATATTCCTGTTGATGATAGTTTCCCAGATGAACACCATTTTTCCCTCTCTATAAATACCCCATGGTTTGCAAATATGGAAAACTATTTGGCTACTAGGAAGTTACCATCTCATTTGTCAACTCATGAAAAGCGTATAATTATTACGCAAAGTGCCAACTACTCTTGGGTTGGCCATGACCCTTTTCATACTGGTCCAGAATTTATTATTCATAGATGTGTCCGAGAAGATGAGATACTAGAAATCCTACGAAGTTGTCATGATGGACCATGTGGTGGCCATTTTTCTGACAAACGTACAACATATAAGGTGTTACATTCAGGTTACTATTGGCCTAGCATTTTTAAGGATGCTTCCAAGTATGTGACGAGTTGTGATAGTTGTCAAAGGATAGGAAGACCCACGTCAGCTGACGAAATTCCCTTGTGTGCCCAAGTTATGATAAAGCCTTTCGAGAAATGGACCCTTGACTTTGTAGGACCAATTTCACCCATGTCTCGTAAGAAAAATTATATTTTGGTTTGTACAGATTATGTAACCAAGTGGGTAGAAGAAAAATCCCTATTCAGGGCTACCAAAAAATATGTTATCGAATTCATTTATGAAGACATATTTACCTGATTTGGTGTGCCTCATGAAATTGTCACAAATCAAGGCACTCAATTCACGTCCAAGCTGATGAGAGAATTAACAGAGAAATATGGGATCAAGCACTGTAAGTCTTCTCCATATCACCCACAAGATAATGGTCAGGTAGAGTCCACAAACAAAGTTCTGGAAGCCATCTTAACCAAGACTATTCAATTACACCATCGGGATTGGGCTGATAGGCTTCCAGATGCTTTGTGGGCATATCATACCACCTGGAGAAACACCACTGGGCATACCCCTTATGAGCTAGTGTATGGGAAACAAGTACTTCTACAAATAGAATTCCAAGTAAGGACCTTTTGTATTTTCACGGAATTGGGATTAAACTTAGATGAGGCTCAGAAACAACGAGCCCTACAATTAAATGAGTTGGATGAGATTAGGCAAGATGCTATCCAACGAACAATATTAGTCCAAAACAAAAGGAGCAAGTGGCATGACAAGTTTATTAAGAAGAAACACTTCCAACCTGGAGATTGGGATTTGTTGTTTGACTCTCGATTTAAAACTTTCAAAGGCAAACTTACCACTCGGTGGTTGGGTCCTTATGATGTAGTCATTGTGTATGACAATGGGGATGTGAAGATCAAAACAATTGATAATGGACAAGTCTCTTTCATAGTAAATGGACACCGACTCAAACTTTATCACAGATCCATTTCCAAAGAATATTTTCTACAGGTCATGTCAACTGACAAGGCATTGGCCTTAGTAGATGGGGAAGTTCTCCCTTGTTCTTGATTTTTTTTTTTTTTTTTGAATTTTCGACTGTACATATGTAAATAATTTTGAAGTGTGTTGATAGACAATTCTCGAGATTTCTGCAGATATTAATTTCACCGGGGGTAGACAATTTCAAGGAGATATAAATGGAAGTATTTTCCTTCAAAAATATTGCTATATTTAAACCTTGTTGTCTACTAAGGATCAATTGAATAATGACTTGCGGTAATTAGCCACATTTTTGCAAATATTTCCATCTTATTTTTCTCAAGGATTATTTAATGGCAGTTTCTCTTAAACCTTCACCACCAGTGGATATAAGGAAGTGATACCTTGACCATCCAACTTAGAGGTTACTCGTACAGTTTCCCCAATAACCCTGAGTAAGTGAGTAAAATATCTTTATTAAAAAGTAACAAGGAGATCTGATTAGAGGTTACCCATGGAAACATCACAATAACTTAAAAAAAAAGTGAGTTGAGCCTAAAGATACCTTTTTGTTCTTTCCCAATGGTACCATCCACTACACACTAAAAATGATTGATTATACCGTATCTTTATATATGCTACATTCGCTTAAGTACCCCTTACATCAGGACAATCTCTAAGGAATACATAAAGGAGAGTCATCCTCTAACATAAATACCATCCCAATCTAAAAAAGAAAAGAAAAAATTCAAAGTTGTCCCCACATCTTCTTGCACAAACAATATTTATATTAAAATCTTAAAATATGGTGTGCCAGTCTTTGAGGGTGTAAGAGGCTAACCCGTCGGGATACTGAACAGGTCTGCTGGCAGTGGGTACCGACCTATGGTATGACTAGATAAACTCGTCAGAGTACTGAACATGCTTTTTGGCAGTGGATCATTCTACCTAGCAAGGATGATAATCTGACAAAAAAAAAGAAATTCCTAAATATTAAACTTGTCCTGATGTATGGCATTACTTGTAGACAAAGTTGACAAGAAGTATGTATGGTTAAGCTAAGGTTAATGAACTCCATAAATCTTCCATTGGGAACTAAATTTGAGACTATCTTAAAACTCTCTCACCTACTTCTTCTTAACTATATGTAGGATGTTCTATCCTATAGGTGGGGCCATATCCTAACTGTCTCATCAAACCGATATGTGAAATTTATCTCTACACTTAACAAGTTGTAAATCTTCGGCTATTGGGATAATTAATTGGTTTGCTATATTTTTTATTGTGAGGTGTCACAATACTTGGGAGTGGGGGAGGGGTTTCATGAGTTGACAAATGGCAATACTGTCTATCTATAATCCATGAGAAGAAGTAGATTTTTTGTAAAAAATTATGTATATTGTTTTCATGATATGGGCTATTATATCAGAAATAATTTTTTATTGAAATGCTAAATTCACTGTGTGCTATAGACCTACTGTACATTTCTTCGACAGACTCCTTAATTTTTTTTTAAAGACTGTTCATTACAAACTTGTGTTACATTCCTTGAGATAGAGGAACATATTGTTATAATGTGCAAGCACAATGACAAAGCAAGTAATAGTGGAACACTCTTATCCTGTCCCTGCTCCTATTCACCATGACTGTCAGAAGTGTTTAAGCTGAGTGTTATGGATAAAACATCCATCACAATACAAACAAATTCTATTTTGCACAGGAGTACCATATGGAGTTCCATTTGGATGACCATATGGGGTTCCATGTGGACGACTGGATGATGCACCATATGAAGGATCAGATGAGATGCGCACACACAGTAAGTGACCACGATTGCAGGTAAACATAAATCGTTTGAATTGATCTGCATGTTCGTTAGTAATTTGAGATGGATTAAATGACATTTGATAATTAAATCATACAATATCTAAATGCATTTTTATGATTAAATGTACAAGTCAAAGCTTGGACATTGATCTAATTCTCTCATGATTATAATTGCCTCCAAAGGACACCCTTCGAATTCAAAATCGGCGCAGTCATAGTTGTAAGTTTTAAACTTGTGAAGTAAATCAATGCATATACATTCTTAAGAAAAACATAAATTAATCAATGGCCCATACACATAGTACACAAATATTTATACCGAAAACCCTTAACTGGGAGAAAACCTTTCAACGCTTCATTGTATTAATTTCACCATTCACCATACAATATATATACAATTTTTTTAGGTATTCCGTAGATACCAAAACCCTAATCCCTTAATCCGGGATTAATATAGAAAACCGCTAAAAATAGAAAAATCTTCTAAGATAGCAAAAATGCCCCAAAAACAAATTTGGGGTGTTGCCCCGAACGCTGAGAGTAACCAGGGGGGGGCATACCTAGCCCCCCCTAGGACCCCCCTAGGAAGCTCCCAACGCACACAACACAAAGAGCACTACTAGAGGGATCGTCAAACGCAGTTTTCAAATCTGACATGCCCACATACACACATGCAAAGAATATAACACATACCCAACATTCTCTCACTTGTTGTTTTCTTTGCATCCAGGGGTCCATAGGATTATATAATCAAAAATCCACAACAACAATGCCCATTTTTACTCTACACCAGGAGAACTTTTCTGTGCTCACAGAATTTGTCAATGAATCTGCAACATTATTCAAAGCATCAACCTTTTCCAGCAACACCTTCATTTCTTCAACCATGTCTCTCACAAAGTGATATTGAACATCAATATGCTTTGTCTTTGAATGATAAGTTGGGTTCTTTTCCAGGAATATCCAACTCTGACTATCACAATCTAATCTCACTACTTGTTGTATCAACCCAATACCTAAACACAATCTCTGTAACCATACTGCTTCCTTTCTTGCATGAGTGGCTGCCATGTATTTAGCTTTTGTAGTTGAGAGTGCCACTACAACCTGTCTTTTGCTCATCCAACTGATTGCTCCTCCAAATAGGTTAGACACATACCCACTTATAGATCTTCTACGATCCATATCTCTAGCCCAGTCTACATCAACAAAGCCACGTATGTCCACCACTCTGTCCAATCCTAGTCTTCCTTGATAGCACAATCCATAATTGGTAGTGCTACACAAATACCTGAAGACCCTCTTTATTGTTTTCCAATGCTCCTTCTCTGGTTTTGACATATACCTGCTCAAAAATCCCACTGCATGTGCAATGTTCGGTCTAGTACAGACCATTGCATACATCAAACTACCAACTGCACTGGCATACGGAACATGGGACATGTCCTTTTCTTCTTCCTGTGTCTTGGGACATTGATCTACAGAAAAATTTACACCTATAGGAATAGGAACCTTGATCGGTTTACTTTCATGCATATTAAACCTTTGCAATATCGTCTCAACATATTTTCTCTGATTCAACCATAGTTTCATGTTTGCACGATCTCTTTTAATCTCCATTCCCAGAATGAAGCTAGCAGCACCAAGATCCTTCATGTCAAATTTGTAGGATAGCTGTGATTTCACCTATTTGATAACATCCATGTTATTTCCTACCAACAACATGTCATCAACAGTATACAACACTACATAAATGAAGTGATTACGAACCTCCTTGGAATATACACAGTGATCAACCCTGCTTCTCACAAATCCCAATCCAAGGATGTATGTGTTAAAATTTTGGTACCACATCCTAGGTGACTTCTTCATAACATATAGTTACTTCTTTAGCTTACAGACCATATCTTTCTTTCCCTTCACTACAAAGCCTTATGGATGCTTCATGTATATTTCTTCTTCCATATCCCCATGTAGGAATGTTGTCTTGACATACATCTGTTCCACTTCAAGATCAAAATCAACAGCAATAGATAAAAGAAATCTAATAGACATTAACTTGGCAACAAGAGAAAAAAACTCACCAAAGTCAATTCCCTCTACCTAGGAATAGCCTTTTGCTACTAACCAAGCTTTGTATTTCTCCACCTTTCCTTTTGCATTAAGCGTCTTCTTAAACAACCATTTGCTACCAACAAATTTTCTTCCAGCTGGCAACTCAACTATATCCCATGCCTCATTCTTATCTAAGGCATCCATTTCTTCAACCATGGCCTTCTTCCATGGTTTACTATCCTCTGAATTCACTACTTCCCTGACAGTTCTGGGATCATCATCAATAATAGATAAAGCAAAATTAGAACAAAAATCAGGTGGAATATACCTTTTTGGTTGCCTTCTTTCCCTCACTAATCTCCTCAATACTAGGGTATGATGTTCTTCTTCTTCTGCTTCATCTTCTTCAGATGATTCATATTTTTCATCATCCAACTCAAGCTCTATTTTCTCAAGTCCGTCTTGCGTTGGTAGGAATTTTTGTTTGGACACATATTTTACCTCTCTAAAAAAAACATCCTGAATGTAAACAATCTTCTTAGTTTCTGGGTTCCAAAGCTTATAACCTTTCACACCATCTTTATAACCCATAAAGATACACTTTTCAGCTTTATTATCCAGCTTACTCCTATTTTCCTTTGGAACATGTACATAACCATCACAACCAAACACTCTGAGATGTTCAAGAGAAGGTGTCTTACCAGTCCATACCTCGTGTGGATTTTTATCATCCAATGCTAATGAGGGTGATCGATTGACCAGGTAACATGTTGTACTCACTGCCTCTGCCCATAATTATTTTCCTATCTCGGCATTGCTGAGCATGCTCCTTGATTTTTCCATCAATGTCTTGCTCATCCTTTCTGCAACTCCATTTTGCTGAGGTGTGTATGGAGTAGTCTTATACCTTACTATACCACACCTCTTACATAAATCTTTGAATTCATTTCCACAGAATTCTCCACCATTATTTGTCCTCAATACCTTTATTTTCTTCTCTGTATTATTTTCTACTAGAGCCTTAAACTCTTTAAATTTATCAAATATCTTAGATTTATTTCTAAGAAAATAAATCCATGTGTTCCTTGAGAAATCATATATGAATGAAACATAATACACAGATTTACCTAGTGATGAAACAAGCACAGGTCCAAACACATCATTGTGCATCAACTCTAAGATCCCCTTTGCTCTTGTAGCACCAGATGGGAATCTTACTCGATTATGTTTACCATATACGAAATGTTCAAAGAAATCAAAATCCAAAGTGCAATTAGACATACCTTCAAACATACCTTTACCGTGTAGTGTTTGAAGGTGATTTTCTCCAATATGCCCCAGTTTTTTATGCCACATCATGGTCTTCTTTCGAGGGACAATATTGGTCTTGTCTTATTTATTTGTCTTCTCAAGGAAAATATAACTGTTACATCCATTAGTATAATTTCTTCCCAACAACTTGTACAGATTTCCACACCGAACTCCCCTCATCAACACCATTTCTCCTCATACCATCTTGCAAGTGCCCTTTCCCAGTACAATATCCACTCCTGCATCATCCAACTTGCTTACATATATTAGGCTCCTGTCTAGTTTTGGAATGTGCAGAACCCCAGGGAGAGTTCTAATCCTTGCATATTTTAGCAATAACTTAACCCTTCCACGTCCCATGATTTTGGTTGTCGAGTCATATCCTAGGAATACATCACCACCATCATATTTTTCATATTCAAAGAACCACTCCCTATGAGGATTCCTGAGTCAATCAACCATACATCATGGTCTGCATGTGTACCTGTATATTCTAGGTAAACATCACCTCCTTCTTCAGTGGAGGTTTTCGCCTCTGTGGAAGAGGTACTATCAGATCCCTTTGGTTTATCAACCTTCTTAAACTTGCAATCTTTCTTATAACTCCTTGTTTTACCACACTTCTAGCATTTCCTCAAAGATTTTCTTGGAGACTTAGATCTACCTGTAGATTTAGATCTCCCCCCTGAAGGCTTACCAGGATTCCTATCTTGGGTACGATCTCTTACAAATAAAGCATCTCTGCTATGACCATCCATGCTTTTCTGCCTCATCTCTTCAGATAACAAGGATGCAACTACACCCTCATACTTCAATGTATATTGAGTGGTACTATCAATTACTACAACCAAATTATCCCAAGAATCTGGCAAAGAACATAACAAAGTAATACACTTATCTTCTTCTGCAATCATAATATTAACAGAGACAAGTTGACTTACCAGAGTATTAAAGGCATTTAGATGTTGTGTCACAGAATATCCATCTTCCATCCTAAGATGATACAACTTCTTTCAAAGAAACAACTTGTTTACCAAGGACTTTGATTGATACAAATTCCCTAACTTATCCCATAGTTCCTTGGCTGTAGATTCTCCCGAGACATTCAACAACACCAAATCTACCAGGCAGAGTTGAATAGTACTCCTTGCTCTTCTATCCAACTTCTCCCAATATTCCTTCGACGTACCAGTAGGTGGTGTACTAGTATTTTGTGTACTAGTCGACTGTGTGCCAGTAAGCTGTGTACCAGTAGGCTGTGTACCAGGATCCACAACGATCCATTGTTCTTTTTCTACAAGAAGGTCCTCCATCTTGAGATTCCATAGCTCAATTTTTTAATCGTTGAACTTCTCTATCTCAATTCTAGAAGAGCTCGCCATTCCTCTTTCTACACTCGAATAACCACTACAAAAGCTCCCACTAAAACTAGGTTTATCACAGACCCAAGATAAACTTGATCTATCAAGACCGAGCCAAACACTCAACAACAAAGGCGTCCCTCTGAAGCCAAAAACGAGCTCTAATACCACATGTAAGTTTTAAACATGTGAAGTAAATAAATGCATATAGATTCTTAAGCAAAACATAAATTAATTAATGGCTCATACACATAGTACACATAGATTTATACCGGAAACCCTTAACCGGGAGAAAACCTTTCAACTCTTCATTGTATTAATTTCACCATTCACCATACAATATATATACAATGTTTTTAGGTATTCTGTAGATACCAAAACCCTAATCCCTTAATCTAGGATTAATATAGAAAACAGCTAAAAATAGCAAAATCCTCTAAAAATAGCAAAATCCGCTAAAATAGAAAAACTAGCTAAAATCTAGGATCGTCAGATGCAGTTGTCGAATATGACGCGCCCACATACACACATGCAGAGAATATAACACATACCCAACAATAGTCACACATGGAAATTGTGTGTGATGAATTCACCAACGAATTCAATCGTTTCCACCTTGAGTGCATTAAAAATCGGAGGGTTAGTTCCAAATTGCCATTTTACTCACAGATGCGTGTTCTATCGTGCTCACCCTCTGCCCAATTGCACTCATCCTTTGCCCAATTACGCTCCTCTACCCAATTACGCTCCTCTGCTCTTCCTTTGTGCTGTAACCATGCCCAAACGATACAAACCTTTCTCCTATGCCGACCTCTTGGACATCCCCGAATTCGCAAAGTGTAGGGAGATCTTCCTTCATGCAGGGTGGGGATCATTCTTGGGTTGTCTGCAGGGCCGCGATGATGGTGTTTCACCGCAATTTTCCCTTGAGTTCGATGGGAGGATGGTGTGCATGGGGTCTCTGGCCTTCTTGGTCTCTGAGGAGTCAATTGCCTCAGCCATGAAGCTGCCACGGGTTGGGGATTGTTGGTTTAAGCACCACCAATTGCCACGACCAAACTACAACAGAGTTTTCAAGCCTGAGTTTCAGAATGTTTCTGGAGATAGGAGTTACTCCAAAGAATGGATTAAGGATGATTCGATTAACCCCTTGATCATCATTACCAGAAATATCACTTGTGAAGGTAGATACTTTGTTTTTAAATCTTGCCATTTTCGTCTGTTAGCTCATTTCCAATTTAATAAGCTCTTGAATTTTCCTTTTTACTTCTTGAAAAGTCTTGAGAATATGTCTTCCCATGTATGAAAGAATGTGTCCAATCCTCATAAAAGTCTATTCCACCATGACCTCATCAAATTTCTTGTCATAACTGAGTTGACAAAATAGGGGAAGACTTGGGATGAATTCATCTATCAATTTTCAAACCCCCCATCTCACAATTAAGACCAGCAAGAAATCACTTGATTTAGGGACTGTTACTCCATCCAAGCCCCATTCTCAAAATACTCCAAACCCTCCTACTCAAGCTATCTCTCTACCTGAACAAAAGGCCAAGAAACTTGTTGATTCCCCTGCAGCCTCATCGAGCAAGAAAACTAAAAATCCTATTGATAATTCTACAATGCCCTCAATATCTATTGATCCTCAACCCAAGAAGTTACAAGAGGCAATTCATCAAGATTTCCCTGTAGTCCCTACAAATAGAAGAGGATCCAATTGATTCAAAGGAGGATCTTTTCGAAAAATTACCCGAAGAGAAAGTGGAAATCCTAATGTAAAACCCCCAATCACTTCAGATCATATCCAAGTATCTTCCGATCTTGAAAGCCCCCATAAAAGACTTAGGGAAGTTTCTGCAGAAGAGTTGGAGCCTGATAGAGAAGTAAAATCTGAACCTATTCCCTCTCATAAACCCTCTTTTACTCCTACCTCACAGATGCCTACACCAGATTCCAAAGCTGATAAACTTTCTACATCCATCAAGGGATCCAAGCCCTCCTCTGAGACATATGATCATACTCTCGTTATTGAAAAATTACAACAAGAAAATGTTCAGTTGTTGCAACACTTGGAAGAGAGAAAGACTATGGATAGGCATCTCCACCATGACAATGTGGTATTACAAGCAAAAGTGAATTCCCTCCAACGATTGGTTGATCAAATGACCAATGAAAATCGTAGCCTCCAGGCACAATTGAAACGTTGCAAGAGGGCCAATACAAAGTCTTCAGGAAAAGAATCTTCTAAAGCTAATCCATCCCCTCCTCGGCAAGTCTAGTCATGTTGGGTAATTCCTTTTTGTTTGCAGTGGGACTTGCAAATCCTTAGGCGTGGGGGTAATGTTGGGATCATATTTTGATTGTTTTTTTGTGATGATTAAATCCTTTTTGCACCGATATTATATATGTCATTGACCATTTTGAAGGAGTTTTCAAAGGATTTTGTATCAATTCATCATGGAATTATACCAGGCATGTGTGATCAATGTTTGCAATGATTTTGAGTTAAATTCAATTCGATTTGATGATTATAAAGATCTAATGCATGATTTGTGTGTAACAGGGTGAATTCGTAGTCCGATCCTCCATCCGATATCTTGTTCGGCACTTCATCTAGAACCCCATCTGGTAGGCAATCCGACACTCCATCCGACACGTGATCCAACACTTGGAGCAAAGGCGAGTTGGCGGTTGGCACATTCGCGGCCTGTGATGGGAGAATCGGTGACCTTGGTTTTGTGCCCCCTTGTGGCCTCCAGCTATAGAGCTCATGACATATCAGATTAGGCAGTTATGCTAATCGTTGAGTGGCTTACCCATTTTCTAGAAGCCAAAGTTGTTAGAGTGCATTTAATGGAAGTTGTCATTTTTATAGGAGGTTGACCCTTCCAGTGGTCAACCTCTTGAATTGTTATTCACTATAAATACCAGCAGTAGTGGACATACCACAAGACAAAATTTTAAGAATACGTTTCATTGTGTAATTGAGACATATTTGCAAACTTATGTTCAAACTGAGTTTTTAAGTTAATGACATAATCGTGTTGATTTGAGCCTGCGTTTTGCTGTTGAAGAGTAGACATGACCTGTCGGGGGGGAAACCAGTGGTCTCGGTGAATACTTAGATAGATATATCATGTGTTTCATTTGTGTTTTTATAATTCACTTCATTTCTATGTTATATATATTTTGTAGTTTTAAATATTGTGTTTGTTGTTTATAATTTAATTGTCTAATTTCTCTTTTGCAAGTTACTTATAGGAGATAGTTATTTGTCATGCTATATCTATTAGTTCTTAACAGTTGGCTTGCAAGATACTAACTTAGATGATGCGATAAAGTTCTAAATTGATTTCTGCAAGTTAAAACATAGTAGTATTTAGAACATAGGATTAATTTAGACAAAGTTTCTTTTGCAAGCTTCGATGGATAAATAATTGCAAGTTTTATTAGTTGATTTTAATTCTCAGTTCAAGTTATGCTTTCATAGATCTATTTTGTTTATCAATATTGTTTTAGTATGCTAGGATAGAAGTAGATTTTGGATTATGTTTGTACAAGCATTTTAGTTGAAACCTGAATTTTAATTATAGGATTAGCCCAGTTTAATTTATGAAATCTCAGTTCTAGATGTGAATTGCAATTTTTATTAGAGGATTGAATTCGAGTTAAGATTTTTAGTCATAAGTTTATAATCTTGTAAATTTACTTGAGTTATCATAAGGGTGTGTTTGAATTAGTATAAGAGTGTTTTTAATCATCAATGATTGATGCATGAAATTTAGAGATCACATGGATTTTCAGGATATTTAATGTTTCTTCTATGATGGCAAAGATTTTGTTAGATTGCTTGATTCATACTTTTCATTTCTCTGTAGAATTCGACACTGAATTAATCCCTCTTGAACTATCACTAATCGTCATATGTCATCATGATGTTATTAGGCACCGAAGACATAATCATCATCTTTGAATTTCCTGTTATTGCAAATTAAGAATAGTTTTGATTAATTTCTTAATACAGTCATGATGATTTTTTATTAAGTAGGTTAAGATTTCTCCTTTGCAAAATAGAAATGATTATGAGTTTTGTTTTAAGAACAAAGTTTACTTGTTGAATAGTTTTGATAGGTTAGTTGTTTGATTGCTTATTTTTTTAAAGATAAAGGATCAACGGTAATTTACTTATTGTTTCTCATTAGGTTGAATAGATTAACTTGTTCAAAGTAGGTTATGATTTTCTTCTTTAGGAATAATCCATCGATCTATTGTATGAATCTGCTTAGGATAAATAGTTCAAGTTCATTAATAGGATTTTCTAATTGATAAAAATGTAAGAGTCGTTGCTTAAGTAGATTAACCCTTAGATAGATCATCTCCTTAGTTAGACCATACTTCCATTAACTTTTTTTCCTTGGCATATATAGTGCTACAACTCTAAGTTTACTTACCCCAGGTTGAAAATTTAATTGAGGGATTTAGTGCATATAGAATACCCATCAGAGATATTGATAGATCATCTTAAGTAAATAACTAATGACTTAAATCAGCTTGAAGTAGAATTTGGTCAATAAGAGAGAAGACTTGAAAAATAAATCATCTCCTTGAAGATCCAACTTGAAGAAGAAAAGAGGATGGACGAAGTCATGAACAGTCAGATGATGAAGAAAGAAGAAGAGGTTGAGAAGATTGAAGAAGAAGTTGTCACATTGAGAATCAAATTCAGCAATCTCACCATGAATATTGAAGAGAGAGAAACATTGACATCATCAATAGAGAATGTTGAAGAAAATACCTCCAAGTCACTAGAAAAGAAGAATGAAGAAAAGAGTAAGAGTTATGCAGAAGTAATCAAAGGAAGGAATCATGGTCAACAAGAATCAAAGAAGAAACATTATAATAGAGATACATATTCAAAAAGACTTACCACATTCAGGAAAAAAAGAAGCTTCAACCATGTTGAAGATATCCACAAAAGAGAAGATCATGATCAGCCAAGGCAGGAATTCAGAAGGACTACACAACAAAGGAGATTGTTCACTCCCAAGTATGTAAATTTATTTTATTGTCATTGTTTTTATTGTACTAACTTTGGACATAAGGTTGCAGATTGTAGGGCTTATGAAATAAATGATTAGGAAATAAATGCATATGTGGTTCCACATAATATTGAATGTTACAAATGACACAACTATTGACACATAGCCCATGATTGTAGAAGCATGATGTATACTTCTTTGAGAAAGAACACTAATATTGTATATAAGAGGGTTTGGAAAAGAAAACAAGAACAAGAAAAGGAAGATCAAATGAATGAAGGACACCCATAATTCATACTCTCAAGATTGGAAATAATATGATATGAAGACAAATATCTAGGGAAAAAGAAAGATGTCGGATATAGGAAGGTTTGGAGAAGAAATGAAAAACATGAAGAACAAGTGAATAAACAACATGGCCTAGAGATCACAGGATGTGTAGTAGTGCGAGAAAGAAAAGTAGAGCAGGTAAATAAAGAACAGGTTCAAGAGATTGTACTTACATGAATTGTAGTATAAGATCAATCCACGGGTAGAAATGAAGAAGTCAGAGTTCAGAGAGATGATAACTATACATACACATATGAAGAGGAATATTACTATGCATGAGAGAAGGTATGGTTATGAGTCATCTGGCTTGGAAACTCCCAGTAATATGAATATTGAACAGGGGGAGTCTATAAAATAGTTGAGAAAAATCAAAGAACCATCCTTTGAGCAATGGTTGCAGAGACAGATTCAGAGCAGTGAGATAGTATAAGTATAGAGTAACAGATTGATCGATTGAGAAGTAGTGTTCCCACACAAGTATCATTTGGAAGACAAAAGTGTATTTCAGGTAGGGATGTCTTTCGTACAAGTTGTTCCATACATGTAGAGTTTTATGAGCAGATAGATCATTTCATTAGACATATTTTGATTCATTCTGATAAACATGAACATGTGATGATCAATTGTAGCATATTCAGATGAAGCCTTCATGATAGTACAATGACATATGGGTTAGGGTTATGGACAGTTTGTGACATATGGAAAGAGATGGATTCATGAGATGCTTGGCAAGCACAGGAAACAAGGTTCAGATGCATAACAATATATTTACAATCGGAATTTGTGGAATCAGTTGGTCACATAAAGGTAAGTAGTGAAAGGCACAACATAACATGGAAACAAAAACCATCAGCAGAAGCTATATCATCAAAAGGACATTCTTGAACAATATAGTTAAGTGAACATGAAAAGTAAATGAAGAAGTCAAATTTTGAATGATTTTTATATATGTAAGTGAAATTCAAGAGGAAGAACCAATGGACAATAAGAAACACTGGAAGAGAGGAAAGGAAACATATACAAGTAACCCTACATTGATCTAAATCTTATAGAAAATCCAAGGGAAGAAAAATCATCAGATAAAGAGATCTATAAAAGAAGATTAGTAGCATACACACAAGGAGACATACCCACAGGGGGAGCTATTATTTTTCCCATGATTGATTACAACATGTACAATATCAGGAAGAGATATATCGACAAGGGGAGTTAACCTTTGGTCAAAGATGAAGAGAAAGAACAGAGGAATGAAGAGAGGGGGAGCAGCCCCAAGGGGAGATACCCTTTTCCATTAATGTCAAAGGGGGAGAGATAGAAACATTGATGAGGAGAGATGATAACAGGAGGAGCATGAGAATGAGTGTTTCCATGTCTAAGTGTTTCCATCAATGTTGGTGTTGCCATCAATGCCAAAGGGGGAGATTTTTGGACAATCGATTTGGATAGTTGGTTGTCATTGATGTCAACCCTTGGAAAGTGATCTTGGCGATTGATGTAAGCCCTTAGAGATTGATATCAACCACTAGAGAGTTCCATAGATGTTATAAAATTCATTGACATTTGTATGATCGAAATTGATAATGAGTCAGTTGGGTGCATTCGATGTAGTCTAGATGTAGCCCCAGAGGTGTGGTTATGGGACCCAAAGTTAATTAAGGAATATGGACATGAAGGGAAATTAAATTCCAGGTAAGACTATCATAGATGGATATCAAACATTGTGGTATTTTTTATGATATGTGTAGTGCCACATCATTCCTCATGGTTAGGGAGATATGGCCTTGTAAAGTTGGAAGCCCCAAGAGTGGTCAAAAATCCCCTAGTTGGTTACAAGTCTTGGTGAAAGGGTAAAGTGGTTGTAATAAGAAACCCCTAAAATAAGGAAAGAGGTTACCTAGCACAAGTATAAAAAAAACTTCAAGAGTCTCTCATTTGGACACACACACTTAAAATTGAGTATCTATATTATCAATGTTATCGTTTAGTATTGTGTTCTTTTGGCTAGTATGTGACGACATATTTTTGAAGTTGCGAAATTCTGAAGTAGAAAAAGTTTATGAGTTGAAAAAAATTGGTAACCCTAATTTTTTGAGGTTATACACAGGTTGCACAAGGACATGTCGCATACATACGCAATATGTAGAAGGATAGGTTGCATACATACGTAGTGTGCAGGAGAACATGTCGCGTATCTAAGGAAAATGTTTGAAAAAGAATGTACGGATGAGTTACAACAAGGTTTTATGATACAACATAGTTGTTATAGGATATGAGATGGTATGCTTTAGGTTTTCATGAGTAAAGGTATGTATTTTATGTATTTGTTTGAGGCTTGTATATTGGATGGTATGGAACATGCTTAAGGCATGTCTTGGAGGTCCTTGATGCTACATGATTGCATATGGTTGAGGTGATGTTGTTACATGCTTGAGACATAATCTTGGTACTTGGTATATGGTTGTTGTGGTTCATTTTTAGAAACACATCTTTTTGATATTGGCATATACTTGAGGCTTATCGTATGGTACATGGCATGATTGAGAGTGATATGGTATATAGTTGAGACATATTTCATGGTACATGGTATGGTACAGGTGTTGATGTACATTGTTGATGTACATGGTTGATACATGGTATGGTACATGATTTGTACTTGATATGCAAGGTGCATGGTTGATGCACGATTTGGTATAGGTTGAGGTGCATGGTTGATGCACAGTTTGGTACATGTGTTGGTGGATGGTTGATGCACTTGTTGTGGTACAGGTTTTGGTAAACGGTTGATGCTTGGTATGGTAAAGGATTGATACATGGTATGGTGTTGATATACATGGTTGATATACATAGTTGATGTGCATGGTTTTCACATGGTATGATACATGATATGGTATATGGTTAATGTGCATGGTTGGCACATGTTATGGTACATGGTTGATGGTATAGGTTGTGGCATTGGTTGATGCATGGTGCATGGTATAGGCTGGTACTTGGTTTAGACACATAACTTGTGATGGTATGTTAGTGATATCGGTACATGCTTGGTAGAGGCATGTGTTGGTTGGACATCTACTTGATAGGTGTCCTTGGAATATGATCCATTTGAGAGGATCTGGTTGAGTATTGATGACAGTGACATATTACAAGTTGATGTGACAGTGACAGTGGCAGTGATAGTGGAAGTTATTGGGGTAGTGACATTTTTTCTACATTGATATTTCAGAGCGGAAGGACAGGGAAAGGAAAGGGGGTTGTATCCTCCTTCCAATTGGAGCCGGAGAATCGGGGAGTTGGAGCTTCCTTCAGGTTGTAGCTTGAGAAGTAGGTGTTTGTAGCTATCTTCCGGTTAAATCCGGAGAACATAGGGGGTTGTATCCTCCCTCTAGTTGGAGACAGAGAATTCAAGGAGTTGTAGCTTCCTTCGGGTTGGAGCCTAAGAATAGGGGGTTTTAGGCTCCTTCAAGTTGGAGCTATAGAATTTGGAAGTTGGTGTTTCCTATGAATGAGTTATTGATATATATAAGAAACCATTATGTGGTTTTCTCCCATTTGGGTTTCCACGTAAATATTGGTGTATTGTGTTCTTGATGCGATGTTGATGTGATGTTGCTTATGATTATATATATATATATATATATATATATATATATATATATATATATTGAATGCAATCATAGATGATACATTGATGATAAACTATTGAACATTGTTGATAAAGTGAAAAAATTTATATTATGGTTAAAAGTGATATAAAGTGATCATATTGATTCCCCTCCTGCCTCTTAGTGTTACAACAAATGTAAATAAAAAATTTTATGGAATCACAATTTATTCAAATAGTAAGGATTAGAAAAAAACAGAATTTAAAATTTATAAGAGATATGTCCCATAAATATTCCTTTTCTTTACACTTGAATCTCGATGTTTAAAAATACAAACCTAATATATTAATTAATTAAGTGCAAGGATAATCAAAATAGAAAATAACATGTTCTGTAGTAATTGCTAGCATCCCACTATAACATAGATAAAATGATGGATACAAATAATGGTTTAGAAAAGTACCATGCTTCCTTTCAAGGAATCAACATGTTTCTCATGGAAATAAATTATTAACTTGATAATGTTGTAGATAAATTATTGGTAAAGGAAGAAAAGTTCAAACAAACAATGGAAGAGATTATATACACATGAAGACCAACTATATTCTTTCAAAAAATTCATGTTCGTTAAAAGGGATACCAACTTGGCTTGTGGAACTGGTTTCACCTATTATGTATTAGTTCAATAAAACTAAAGGGTAGGGAAATATTTTTTATTTTTTATGGTAGAACCTTGGGATCCATTTAAAAGGTTTTCCTACCGTAAGCAACATTGACATGTCTATATCGTTTCAACTCTTACTCTATAACCAAATCCTCGGGGGTTTTCTTCTCGAATGAGGGACCACGTCATCGTTTGTGCATAGTAGAATTTTTAGACTCTTATAGGTAACATTCTCTTGTTGATTTGCATCAAGAGGTTCATTGGAAATACTATACGAATTTGGATGTGGGGTTATCACCTTTTACAATAAGGGATCAAGAAAATCTATTTGTATGAGAGATTAATGATGATGTCACCATACCACTTCTATAGGGAGATCATTTATTTGTATGAGAGATTAATGATGATGTCACCATACCACTTCTATAGGGAGATCATTTATTTGTATGAGAGATTAATGATGATGTCACCATACCACTTCTACAGGGAAATCATCTATTTGTATGAGAGATTAATGATGATGTCACCATACCACTTCTATAAGGAAATCTACTTATTAGAGATAAAAAAAAAATGTAATGGTTTGAATTGATTGTGGGATTGTAGAAAAGGTATAATATTTATGGGAGGACTTAAAAACTATTTGGTTGACCAACATTAATCTATATAAAACTTCCATGTAACAACATAGGTCTATGTGGCCTTATTTTCATCTTTTTGGAGATCATGTGAATGATAACATTTTTTAGATACAAGGGTCTATGTGACATTATTTCCATCCCTTGCCTTTTCCATGATAACATTTTATCTATATATTACTAAAATTAATCGTTTCCATATGACAAACAAAATGGTTCTATATTTAGTGAAATTTGAATTCACTGTCCAAATAAATAAAAAACATTATAGAACCTACAAAAAATCCATATCACTCACAATTTCAAAGTTGACAACCAATGTCAATCTTGTTGAATAAATCATGCAGTGCCATTTTGCACCAATTTTGACTCATCTCATAATCCATTGTTGCATCAAAATTCACCTACAATGGAAGCCACAAATATTGATTACCATCTAATTTGATATGCATATTAAAAAAAGAACAAAATTATATAAGAACTCAATGAAAATTTAATTGTTAACTATTCAAAAGGTTGTGCTCATTAACCCTTAGACTTGATTCGTAGACAATGTAATAAGAGAATATAAATGTATAAAAGAAGATACAAGAGATATAAGATGGAATATGTGAAATATACCCTTTTATTAATAATGATTGGAGAAAGAAATTAACTTTCACTTTCCTCTTCAGGTAGGGTGGCCTCTCACTGAGCAGAGCTCCAATTACAACAATACTCGATAAAAATAATCCATATCTTTCTAGTTGTTTAAATAGGAAAAACTCTAACTACTTTTGGTCCCATCATTAATGAGTACCAACTACATAGTGGGCCTTATTTGATTAAGAAGACCATTTTACATTAATTAACTATACATTAATTATCTACTAGGCCTTATTCAAAGAAGATGGTTGCATGCATTAATTAACTAACTCCTAAGTATCCTAAAGAAGGGAGGTTAATGTAGGACTCTAACATGTCTCCCCCTGTAAAAGAAACGTTGTCATCTTGAAGGCTAGAGGTCTGCAGAATCATTGTCAATTCCCAAGTGACATATTCTAGTTACAAATGCTTCTACTGGATCAATAGTTCTCAGATTGTGCACTGGCACAATTGATGCTCTCTAATAGTCAATACTACTTCGAGCTAGAGCCAAACTTAACCCTTGTTTATCAAGTTATGGCAAGCTATTTTGTACCCTATGATTTGATCCAACTACCTTCTTCAAATAAGACACATGAAAGACTGGATGAATCTTTGAGTGGGTTGGAAGAGAAAATTGTATGCAACATGTCCAATGTGTTTAATGATCTTACAAGGTCCATAAAGATTTAATGCTAGTTTCTAGTGGATTTTATTTTTGAGGGAGTTTTCTTTATAGGGTTGAATGCGAAGAAACACCTTATCCCGTTTCACAAAAGCACACTCTGAGTAATGGTGTTCATCTTGTTGCTTCATTCTATTTTTATCTATAGCCAAATAATCCTTAAGTGTGTGGAGAATGGCTTCTCTAGAGTGAAATGTGTTTTCCACTACATGACACTTGGAGGTGCCTGGTATATAGGAAACCACTAATAAGGGATTTTGGCCATAGACAACTTTGTATGGTGTCAATTTAGTAGCTCCATGATAAGTGGTATTGTAACACTATTCTGCAAGGGGTAACCAATATGCCTAATGGTGTTTCTTTTCTAAATAAAAACATCACAAATAAGTCTCTAAGTACTTGTTGACCACTTTTATTTAGCCATCCATTTGGAAATGATACATAGTGCTCATTTTCAACTAGGTACCTTGAAGCTTAAACAACTCCTACAAAAAAAATCTAGTGAATGTGGGATCCTGATGTTGATACAATGGAAGTGAGTATGTCATGTAACTTAAAAATATAACTTGAAGTTCTTGGGACTTGGGAAACCAAGAACCTCACCCCACCAATGTCAATCAATGTATATTTTAACCTTGTACGATTAATTAATACAAATGGATTCTTAATAAAAATAAAAAAGATAGAATGGAACACGCACACATTATACAAAGATTTTACCCTGGAAACCCAAACCGGGAAAACCAACAACTTGTTTAGAGTCACAACTCTAATTATTTATTCATCATATTTCTTCATTGTTAACAATACAATACAATATATATATATATATATATATATATATAT
>JZKD02S1022286.1:496352-554343 GCA_000966675.3 Picea glauca | reverse complement strand
ATATATATATATATATATATATATATATATGAATTCATTGTGGAATATATTATAAGGTCGCATATCTGACAGTAGAAGTTATGTTAGGGTTTTTTTCCCTAGAAGGAAACCCTCTTTTATGAGGGAAATGTATTGTGGCTATGTATCATTACGAATATTGTATTATGAGAGAGGAAATTGTGAGAGAAAGAAGAGGAAGTTACAGCGGGTGTGTTGTAGGTTGTATCCCTTCATTTGTTGGATAATAATAAAGGAATGACCTGACAATTTTTCTAGTGGATGTAGCCCACACTGGGTGAACCACGTATATATGTGTCTCTATTGTATTATGTATCTTCTATGTTTTATTTCCTTATTTGTTTTATTTTATTTCTCCGCGATCTTGTTTTTCTAACAACACACATCTTCCATGTGTAACTCTAATTTCTCATTAACTTAAATGCATATTATTCACCCAACTACCTTTCATAATTTAATTGATTTATGTTCCCTCTTATCTTTTCCAACTCTTTTTTGTGTGTGCACATGATAGTTTACTTTTAAATGAATAAAACCTCTAAAATGGGAGATAAATTATTTCTATTAATGCATGTCTCTATTGTCGAACTTCCATTTCAAATTTCACAATGAAATCATATCTATTTTACCCATGGATGTCCCTTCTAAGTAAATGAATGCAATTATCTTTGTATGAATAATACCTTCAAAAACACACTTATTTAGAAATATAATTCTAAATGATATGCATATAAAGAATAATTTATCTCCAAATAGTGAATCTCAATCAACATTGGTATCAAGGGTGAGGCCATGATCAGTCCACCCATCTCACCATACCAATATCAATACCAATATAACTAATACCAAGGGTGAGTTCGCGATCACGCCAATCCTTCCATGTGCACATACATTTTCATGGTGGTGAAAATTGATGTAACATGAGTGATACCTACATTAACTCCTTCTAGTCTACTCATGGTGGGAGGATCATGTTAGTGAGGAATAAATACCACTCATCCTTAATTCACACCCCTCATTTATACCTTATGAGTGTTGTATGCAGCCTACCCTCATGGAAACATGTAACCTCCTAGGTGAGTACCATGTCCAACTAGTGATGCAGACCCCCCTTCTCTCCTTGGGGTTGCACGACCTCTCGATCAAGGATCTTCAACTATCTGAGCTGGATTAGCTCCTCTAGGCCTTGCTAGCCCCAAATTGAATTAAACATAGGACCTTTTATCACCTTAGGCGCAGGTTATATGGATCACGCGGGCCCCTTTCCTTAGCGCTTTAAAATCTTGAAATTTCGGGCGTTAGCTCCTTTATGCTATCCGTTCTCCACATGAAACCTCGGCTATGACCCTAGGCTTAATCCCCTGAGCACTTCATAACTTCGAGTTTCGACGTTCTTAGCAACAACTGCACTTGTTTCGTCTGAATCCCTAATCGCGAACTCGTCTAGGAAATTCTATCGTTCTTTTCTCTCCCGCATCCAACAGCTGAGATCTGTTCAGACTCCAGTCTTCAGGAGTTCTGCATGTCTTGACACTCCTCTTCTCTGAAGTATTCCATACCCAGAATCTTAGATCAAGTGCCACGTGCCTCTCTTGATTGACAGTTGAGATTTTCCACTTACTCTGCTTCAGGCAACCTCTCTTTCCCCTCAAATCTTCTTCGAATCTCACGAACAAGTGATGTGTGGCCTTCCAGGTCGACGGTTGGGATCTCTTCCCAACTTTGGACTTCAATGTTTTTCACCCTTATACACCCCAAATCTTCTAGTTTACAAATTTCTGAAAGAAGTCATGGATAACCACCGTGTTACTCTCCCATATCTAACGGTTTGGAACGATCTCACTTCCTCCTGAAGGGATATTGGTCGTTAATTTGGAAAAACCTAAAGGGGCTTCTCCCTTTCAAAGATTTATCCTGTTAACTCTTCGGAGCTTGTCTCCCTCCGAACCTTTAACTCTTTAAACGTTTTTCTTCGACACTTAGTCGGATTTGGATCTTTGCACACCTTGCAATAGACCTTCACACACACTTCTGCAAGCAACCTCTCGAGCTACTCCTCCTGAGCTTCTGAATCAAAGACTCTGGTGACACACTCCTTATGGAAGATATGCACACTCTGCATACAAATTCCATGTTATCTCTCCTGAGCTCTGAGTCGAATCAGACTCTATCAACTCACTCCTTGCGTAAGCTTGTGGGAGAGAAACAGTTGAAACTTATCTAATGTTTCACAGACTCATACATTCAACAGTATAAGTCATACATTCATGAAATAAAAAATAACAGAGAATATTTAAGAAACAACAACACCACGCATTTGGATCAATATCCTTCTATTATCTTCATTCAAATCTAAATGGCTACTTCTGGGATAAAACAACAACGACTAAAATTCATCAACAACTAAATCACAACAATCTCCTACTAATTTGTAGCTACCATCGTACCCAGTAGCCTAATCTCCAGCAGCCTCATTTGGGCATACAACACCTCTACTTATACCAGAGGGCTCATAGGTTTCCCTATGACTACCTATATTCTCGAAGTAAAAACTAACTACCCCTTAAGCAGCATTACATTGAAGTCTAAGAGTGAAACTCCGAGATCTCTCACGATCGTTCATCTTCCAAGAATTTAGATATTCTTCATTTTTCAATCCGTTCAAAAATATTTGCAGGAAACGCCAGCGTTTAAGATTCCAAAATGATTCAAAAGGCGCGCTAGGGCGCTGAGTTATCTCTCCACATGTGCTTTGTTGAAGATGCTCTCGCATCATACTCCCCTAGGAAAAAATTCATGGACTCTTGTCCATGAGCTCCTACACTGACTTCCCGTGCTTTTGGATATCATCTTCATTTACCCAACTAGCATATTCTATTAGGTGTCCTTTCCACTTTACCAAATAATTCTTTCTCCTGGTCTTCTTGCCAATCATCTGATCAATTATCTTTTCCTTCTGTGTCTTTTCTGCTACAGGCATCTGCTTCTCCCACTGAATCTCTTGTTAGTCTTCTGATATTTCTGTGCCATTTTCCCTGTAATGATACAGGTTTGAAACGTTAAATATGGGTGATATACCCACATCCTCTTGAAGCTCTATCTCATAAGCATTGGCACCAAACCTTAGGATCTTTCATAGCCCTATCTTCTTCAGCTTCAGTTTGTTATATGTTCCCCTTAGGAACCTTTCCTTCCTGAGATGTGCTAAAACTTGATCTCCTACTTCAAAATGAAGTTATCTCCTATGTTGACCAACTCTTCGTTTATACTCTTTTTTTTGGTTCTACAAATGCTCCCTGATCTAATTATGAATCTTTTGCATTTCTGCAATGAAGTCTTCTTCTCTAGCGCTTCTGAATTCACTCTGCTCCAGATCTCTCAATTCTAATACTCCTCTTGGCTTCATTCCATACACTATCTGGAATGGACTCCTTCACGTACTTTTGTTCACTGATTAATTGTATGCAAACTCTACTTGTGACAAAATTTGATCCCACTGGCTATGATTTTCATTGACCAAACTCCTCAGCAAATATCCTAAGCTTCAATTTACCATGTCAGTCTATCCATTCGTTTAAGGGTGATATGTTTAACTAAAACATTGTTCTTTCCCCATATTCTTCCATAATGTTCTCCATAAATGACCAATAAATTTAGTGTCCCTATCTGAGACAATACTTTTGGGCAACCCATGAAGTCTCACAACTTCCTTGAAAAACAAATTTGCAATGTGTGTTGCATCACTAGTATTCTGGCATGGGATAAAGTGCGCCATCTTTGAGAATCTATCAACTACAACAAATATTGAATCACTTCCCCTTTGTCTTCTTGGAAATCCCAACACAAATTCCACGCTTCTTGCATCCCAAGGCCTATCTGGAATAGGTAATGGCTGATACAATCCATTATTTTGTTTCTTTCCTTTTGCACACTGAAAAATCTTACATTTGTTTACAAACTTATTCACCTCTGCTCTCATACCTAGAAAACAATATGAAATTTTCAACTGTGCAAACGTTTTTTCATGGCCAAAATGTCCTGCTATACCTCCACTATGTTTTTCCTTCAACAAACTTTCTCTCATTGAACACTTTGGTATGCACAACTGGCAACCCTTAAACAACAATCCATCTTGAATCATATACTTTGTCCACTGAATTTTGTCTCTGAGCACAGTATTCACACATGCTTCGTATGCTTCTTTTAAATCTGGATCATTAGAGTACATCTCCTTAAGGTGTTCAAACCTCAAGGTTTTCACTTGAAATTCCTGCAGAATCAAAGATCTCTTGCTCAATGCATTAGCAACCTTGTTAGAATTACCATAAATGTGTTTAATGACAAAAGTGAAATTTTGCATAAACTCTATCCACTTAGAATGCATCTGATTTAACTTCTCTTGTCTGGTTATGAATTGTAGAGCCTGATTATCACTATACAAAACAAATTCTTTTGGAACAAGGTAGTGCATCCATTTCTTCAAGGCTTGAATTATTGCATAAAATTCCTTATCATATGTGGAGTACTTCCTTTTAGTCTCATTCAGTTTCTCACTGATATATGCAACAGGTCTATTATCTTGGCTCAAGACCACTCCAATTGCAACTCCACTCGTATCACATCTTACTTGAAATGTCTTCTCGAACTTTGGTAAGACCAGAATTGGTTGTTCTGTTATCTTCTCCTTCAATATCTTGAAACGTTTCTCAACCTCCTCAGTCCACATGAAAGACTTGTGCATTTTCTTCACCATATCCATCATTTGTGCACCAATCCCACTGAAATTTCTAATGAACTTCCAATAGAAACTCACTAATCCATGGAAGCTTCTCACCTCAAATATGCTTCTAGGCAATGGCCATTCTTTGATTTCTCTCACATTTTCTGGATCCATCTTCAACTCATTTGAAGAGATCACAAAACCTAAGTAAATGAGTTATGTCTTCATAAAAGAGGACTTCTTCATATTTATTAACAACTTCTCCTATTGCAGTCTTCTCATCACTAATGTCAGATGTCTCAAATGTTCTTCTTCAATTTTACTGAATACCAATATATCATCCAGATATACAATAAAAAACTTACCAATGAAATCTTTCAATACCTCATTGATCAGTCTCATAAAAGTACTTAGGGAATTTGTGAAGCCAAATGGAATAACAAGCCACTCATACAATCCTTGATTAGTCTTGAAGGTTGTTTTCCACTCATCACCTTCCCACGTCCTTATCTGGTGATATCCACTTTTCAAATCTATCTTTGAAAAACAAATTGTTCCACTTAAACAATCCATGAAGTCATCCATCCTTGGCAAAGGAAATCTATACCTGATGGTGATCTTGTTTATGTCTCTTGATTTTGTACACATTCTCCATCCTCCATCCTTCTTCAAACTCAACACAGTTGGTACTCGCATGGACTCAAGCTTTCTCTGACCAAACCCTTGTCTAATAAATGTTGGACTTGTCTCTTTACCTCTTCATTCTCTTGAGGTGTCAATATGTATGGTGCTTTTTTTGGTAGACTTTCTCCTGGTATTAGATCAATGTGATGAGTGATACTCCTAATGGGTGGCAATGAATTAGGTAACTCATCCACTACTATGTCAGCAAAATTCTCCAACAACTCTTGAGCTTCCTCAGGCAAATCATCCATAGAAGCACTTGTAAGGATAACTCTGGGTTTCCTCACCACAATAAATTGCATCTCCTATTCTTTCTTAACTTCACTCAGGAGTTCCTTCCCACTCATCATTATACTTATGCTGGCTTCTTCCTTTACTTTATTCTTCCCTATTGGCAGCAACATGTGTGTCCTACCATTATTCTCCAAAGTATAAGTATTTTTTCTCCCATCATGAATGACATTCTTGTCAAACTTCCATGGTCTCCCCAACAAAACATAACATACATCCATGGGAATCACACCACATAGAATATCATCTCTATATCCTCATATTTTAAATTCAACGAGGCATTGTTTAGTTACCATTACTTGGTGACCTATCTGCAACCATGAGACTTTATATGGATTCAATGTCCAGTTGTCTCCAACTCCAATTTCCCGACCATATCTGTGGATACTAAATTATCAGTGCTCCCACTGTCAATTATCACTTTTCATACCCTATCTTTAGTCTTGCAAGTAGTCCTGAACAAATTGTTCCTTTGCAATGGCTTTTCAACCTTTATCTCTGGCTTAAAGAGAACCTTCTTCAACATCAGATATGTTCCATCTTCTACACCTCCTACTTCAACATTAAGCTCTTGCGCTTCTGAAATGTGAGCTTCACCTCCTTCTTTATTTTTGTCGGGACATTCCCAAGACATCTGTCATGTCTTTTCATAGTCATAACACCTTACCTCTCCTCCTCTGCCTCTTCCTCTTCCTCTAGAAAAATAATTTCTTCCACCACTTTGCCTCCCTCGGGAAATTCCTCCTCTTTCTGAGTGACTGTGTGGTTTTTCAGTCTCACCCTTGGGCTTTTGTTCCTTGTCCTGGACAATTCTCTTACCTCTGCTTCGCTGGCTCTATTTTCTAGCCAACTTCTCTTCTGCCTTTAGCACAATCTGATAAGCATCCTCCACTTTCCTCATTGTCATCATGTTGATTTTGTAACGACCTCATCGTTACGAGAACATGAGACGCATATCAGGTGCAATTTTTTTCTTTTTTTTTTTAAACAGGAAGGTAACAATGACAACGGTTAATTAACGCAACTTGACGATGAACACAACACATGAAATTTAGGCAACATACCACATCACGACCTAGCATACTAGCACATCATGCAGCTGGACGCAACATATGAAAATCAATCAGACCAAAATTAAACGACTACCCGCCCGTCCTACCCTGCAAGGTTAGGACCTCCATGACACATAAGAAACACTCAAACCCAGGTTCCCATCGATTTTAACCATTTAAGGTCTCAAGGCCGACGACTATTCTGAAGAACATGGAGGTGTCTAGATCCCACCTAACACAAGAAAGACCATGCCTACTAAGCTAAGGGACAACATCAACAACCTGACGCAACAACATCAACCGACACATGTAACAAGAACCTTCAAAGCAAGCGAGAATTAGCAATCGTTGACTCAATCAATTTGCATGGCGCACAAATAAATATTCAACAACACAACGTTCTAGTGACCCTTCAAGGCACACAAGGGATATCTGATCAAGGATCGTCATTCATATAACCAATAAATTAATTAACTCATCTATCATCTAAATCTATCATTCGTCAATTAATTTTTTGCATGCCAGAAATAAACTGAACGACGCAAGCAAGAATCCCATGATGGATCTCTCTAGTAGCGCACCCCTTCTCCTAAGATTATACACCCCTGGGGCCCACTGCATGTCACTGTCACTTAAACCCATTAACCACTTCAAATGTATTAATGATAACAAATTGATTGGCTAAGAACACCACTAGTGATAACAACTCATTGGAAACACATAATTAATGATAACAACTAAATGGAAAACAACATAATTAATGATAACAAACTGATTGGCAACACATAATTAATGATAACATTTGAATGGAAAACAACATAATTAAGTCAATGAATTAGTTAAACAAAAAGTTGTCTAGTGAGGAAATAAAAACATAAATTAATAAACGAGTATTCTACATTAATAAATTTTATTCTCGAGTATTCTATGAAGAGACAACTAAAGTAAGAAGAAATACCCATTTACTATTTAATTCCTGCCAGAATTTATTTACAGAAGTTTCATTTATTCACAAGTAACCACTTGTTTTAATTTTTGAACAAGTTTTTTTTTATTTAAAAGGAAAGTGAATCTGTTCACTTCACACGGTGACAAGGGTGCCTAAAATTTTGGCATGACTCCCTAATATGAGATAACATTAAAGTAGACTTCAAATGGAACTGATATCCAAAAATATTCACGAGGATTAAATAAAGATGTGGACTAGATAAACCTCCAAGTCTACAGACGGATCATTATCACACCACATTCCTTCATTAGTTATCATAAGTATACATGATATACATTAAATAAAACCATCATAACACGTGTAAGGAGAGATTAAAAACTACATGCAAATTTCTTGGATTTAGATAAATGCATGCCCCCCTTTTTTAAACATAATATTGTTTTTATTATTATTTAAATTATGCTAATATCATTGACGTTGCGACTTAGCCTTACAGGTGCAATTAAAAATGAAATGGCAGGGAGTAAAAAAAGCATTAGTCAGAGATAAATAAAGAAGTGTTTTTCGTTGTACACGGTAAGGAATTTGTTGGGCAATCACAAACAAAATTGGTTGAGTAAGCAACCAAAATCGCAAAGAAAAAAGAAGTATGTTCTGTTGTACATGGTGAGGAATTTGTTGGGCAATCACAAACGAAATTGGCTAAGTAAAGAAACCAAAATCGCAGAGAAAAAAGAAGTATTTTTCACTCTACACAATAAGGAATTTGCTAGGCAATCACAAACGGAATTGGTTGAGTAAAGCAACCAAAATCGCAGAGCAAAAAGAAGTATTTTTCGTTGTACACAGTAAGGAATTTGCTCGACAATCACAAACAAAATTGGCTAAGTAAAGCAACCAAAATCATTGAGCAAAAAGGAAATATTTTTCGTTGTACATAGTAAGAAATTGATTGGGCAATTAAAAATGAAATTGGATGAGTATAAACAACATTAATCGCAGAGAAATAAAATGTTGGTGAACTGGAGAGAATAATTCACAATAATTGCAGAGGCTAAGGAGGGAATAAATGCCCAGGAGAGAATTCGTTGTTGGGCAGAGAATGATCCTACTTATTATCCATGCACAGGAAAGCAAGGCATTTGAATCTAAATCTTTAACACTGGAGTGAAAGACAGTCGATTTGTCTCCTAGCTGACTGCTCAGGCACAGACTAATAAGTTAAAGGATATAGGAATAGACGATAAAAACACAATTTTTATTTGTATTAAAAACAATAAAAAAAACATAGAGAAGTCATTTACATTCAGAGTTTGTGTTCTCCATTGGAAATCAAATCAAAAGTACAGTGAGCATAAGGCTGAGATAACTTTGAATTCTCTAATCATAAAACGCTAGGCTCTTCAAGACAAATTCGCTGAAAGAAGAAAAATGAAATCTCTGGATATGTTGAATAAAACATAAACTTTAACACAATATAAGTACCTTAACTGAAGGCGCGGGAACATAATTTAACTACCCTTCAACCGGTTTTACAAGCATAGATTGTTAGGATAGAAAAATAACTAAATTTTTAACACAGTGATGCACGCGTGCTTTCAACGTTAGAGATATGCATATACAAGGAATTTAACTTCCATCCAATAAAAATATACACATGCATACCGTAGCCAAATGTGAATGCTCTAAAGTCGTTGTCCCGCGCACGCTTCGTCTAGCTCTCGCTTGCTAACCGACGTGACCTCACCGGTACGTCCCAGCCAACGCTAGGGGTACTCTTCTTCCTCCTAATCCCCCTGAGCTGCAAAGGGGCTATGCACACAATAAGAGAATTCTAGCTCCCATCTCGCCTCGCAAGGTCGAGCTACCACTCGTTACCCGAGTTGGGTATCCCAACTCCTACAAAAGAAACGCAGTCAAGATAAAATTTGGCACCGTAACATTACGCAAGCCAGATCTGATCCACACTCCTCCTCTTCCATCCTTTTTATAGAGTTTTCTTCGTCATTAGTTTCCCAAAACCCTCATTATATTCCTTTTTCATTTAATTAATTTTGAAAAACCTCCCCCATACACGTCACCCGATCCCCTAGTTGCACCAAAAAATCAATTTTATTAATTAATTAAATTTGTCTATTTCTCTCACCCACCTAAAAGCGTTCCTAAAAACATTCCTTGGTGTCCCATTATTCCCTTACAATTATTAAATGAGTCAGGCCTTACTTAACTCCTAGTTGAGTTCATAAATAGAAAGTTCCAAAGGCTAGATTCCTTACTAAGTTAGACATTCCCCTTTTTCTTTAAGTTTCCCCTTTTTCTTAGGTTTCACCATTTTCTTTAAGTTTCCCTTTTTCTTAAAGTTTCCCCTTTTTTTATAACTAAGTTCAGAAATAGAAGGTTTAGAGAAAAACAACCAATACCCCTTTTATTAATTAAAACTTTATTAAAATTTCCACTTTAATTATTAATGCTTGAATTTTCTTTACCCCCTTCCTGTTATATGTCTAATTAGTTTTTTTTTTTTCTTTTCTTCTAAGGTTCTACATAGACCTAGGTTTTCAATTCACTAGGCTTGGTGATAGTTCTTAAGGGGAAAGTTAGTTATTAAACTTTACTTATCACATCATTCATTTTAAGGCCGACCAGGTCCTAAGGAGACATAGTTTTCTAGACACTAGGTTTATTAACTTACCAGTTAAAATCGCGATGTGCTCTTCAGGATGCACTACGTGCTCCAAGGGTGCCACTCGTCTCTTTCCATTTTCTTTGCATGACATGCCCTTCAAGACGCACTACATGCTCCAAGGATGCCACTCGCCTCTTGACTGAATTTGGTAGACGTCAAACCCCTGGAGTCAATACTCCGTCAGGTGATGCTTTCTTTATCGCTAAAGTCAATGATTTGTATGCATATCTCGATCAATATACTCATATTTCCTTCTCTTCCAGTGCTAAAATGTCAATACCTACATAATAAGAAAATGGTATCTTATTGTATTGCTTTGTTATTTTATTTTGTTTTGTTATAGGTTGAATTAAAATTATGAATATGTTATCATTTCAATAGGTTTAATAGTTTAAAATAGGTTTAATAGTTTAAAATATGTGTGTTTAGTTTGTCATCGTCAAAATCTAGCCATAAAAGTTTTACTAAAATTGCAATTTCGAATTGTTGAAATCATTATTTGTATATCAAATATTGTAATCTATAATGTAATGAGTTATTGAAAATGGAGTTTTTTTTATTAAGAAGATTCTTTCCACTTCAATATCAATATGAATTATGTTGTCACACTGAGGTTATGGTTTTCAAAGAGTGGGTGCAATATATCATGAAAGAAAAAATAATCCCATTCGAATTGAAGATCCATAATGTGTTAAATTGTAGTCTAATTGGAATGATAGCAAGGGAATCAAGTACCCTCAATTTCAACGACGTACGCTATCATTCTGAAATACGACATTGCCACATCACTGATCTTGTGTTGTACCTCTCGAGAACATTGATGTTACTACATTGGTTTGTCTATTGTAAAAAGCAATATATCTTGTTTCCAAGGAGGATCATTGAGAGCTAAATGTCGTATTAATTATTCATTTAGTGTGCAACATTGTTCATAACTTCTATGTCGGCATGATCCATGCATCAAACATTCCATGTGTGATAATCATTAGGATAGCGGGTTGTCAAAGTGGGGGGATTAAGGTTGAAGTGGGAATAAGCAAGATATTGTAACTTGTTAGAGATGGGATGATTATGTGAGGTCTTTAGGAGTCCAGTAACAATAGGTGGATTTTCATCAAGAATAATAACAACCATATGGTTGACAACATTGAAAACGTCCATAACGTGTGAAGAACCATAAGAAAGTTTAAGAGGGGTGGGTATAATTATGGAGAACTATGTTAATGATTGTGTGTGGAAGTTGCATGATCTTAGTTAGAGGTGGCAGAATCTACGTGTATTTTTTTCCAAGGAAAACCTCATGGTGAAACCTAAGGGATCATTCCCCACATTTATGGATGACATCCGTAGTAAATACATTTTTCTCGAAATCAATACATTTTTCTCAAATGGTTGTAGATGTATTTCTTTTGAGTATTTAGCTCCGAGCTTGCTCCAAGAGAGTTCTCCAAACTTCAATTCTAATTTCTAGATTTCCATTTGAATGAAATCTTATTGGTTGACCTCCCTACCATATCCTAAGGGCACTCTTCTTCCTCTAGAACCCCCAAGTTACAAGGATTAAATTAAGGTATATACAATCTAGCAATAGTGAAAGGACTTTCCCACTTCACCAATAGTTTGTGAAGCTACCAAAGAGTTATGAAGTCCCCACTCTCAATCTAAACCTGACCAAGATTTAGCACAATCAAGACCAAAATCTCCACCATTTCACCAATTCAGAAATAGAACAACCATCTAGCATTAGGGAGCATAAGGTGCCTTCCATGGCCAACCTCCATCTCTTCTTATACTATTTGTGAAAAATGTCATGTGCCTTCTCATGCAAAATTCCTAGTTATTGATTCACTAATATGCTTATTATTCACCCAAACACATTGTTGGTTGTGGGTCCTGATTATCTTCCTTATTCAAAGGCTTTTGTTTTCAACTATGTTTATACCCCATGAAGGCTTTACACCTTGGAAGAATGTACACTCCTCCACGTGGGGGAGTGCAGGGGGGGCTTGCCCCTCCTGCAGGGTCCGGGGGCAAGTGGGGCCCCGACAGGGGTTCGGGGGACAATGTTCCCGAAGGAAAAATTGCATTGTAAATGTATATTGTAATTTCATATTAAATCTGGACCGTTCATTATAAGCTCGCAAATCTGGCAGTAGAAGTTATGTTAGGGATTGTTTCCCTAGAAGGAAAAAACAATTGAAGCTAGAAAATGGAATCTATATTATCTTGCTATTGTATGTAGATGGCATGCTTGTTGCAGGGTCTAATAGGCAAGATATAAATGTGTTCAAGAATAAATTAGCTAATTCATTTGCGATGAAGGATTTGGGTGCCGCAAAGAAAATCCTTGGTATGAGAATAACAAGAGACAAGAAAAATCGCAAATTGACATTGTTTCAGGGTGAGTACATAGAGAAGGTGTTGGAGAGGTTTATAATGCAGAATGAAAAACCAATTAGTACACCTTTGTTCAACCATTTCAAATTAACTAAGGAAATGTGTCCCAAGATACAGGAGGAGATAGAATACATGTCCAGGGTCCCTTATTCATCAGCAGTTGGTAGCTTGATGTATGTGATGGTTTGCACAAGACCAGATATTGCACATGCAGTGGGAGTTGTGAGCAGGTATATGAACATTCCAGGTAAAGAACATTGGGAGGCAGTAAAGTGGATTCTCAGGTATTTGAGAGGTACTTCTACTCATGCAGTATGTTTTGAAGGTTCAGACACTGTTCTACAGGGATATGTTGATTCAGATATGGTAGGTGATAATGATAGCAGGAGGAGCACCACAAGGTATGCTTTTACTATAGGTGGAACAACAGTAACTTGGATTTCAAAACTACAAAAGGTTGTTGCACTTTCAACAACAGAAGCAAAGTATGTTGATGCTAAAGAGGCCAGTAAAGAAATGATTTGGTTACAGAGGTTTATGGACGAATTGGGAAAGAAGCAAGAGAATAGCAGGTTGTATTTTGACAGTGAGAGTGCCATTCATCTTGCAAATAACTCAACCTTCCATTCGAAGACTAAGAATATACAACTCAGGTACCATTCCATATGATCCCTCTTGGAAGATGGACATTTGAAGTTGTCAAAGATACACACTAGCCAGAGTCCTGCAAACATGTTAACAAAGGGAGTAACCAGGGAGAAATTGAGTTTGTGCTCAGTTTCATTTGGTCTTCAAGCATGAAGGTGAAGATGATAAATTTTCCAGGTCCAAGAAGGATCATAGTCCAGCAGATATAGCAACGATGGAGTTGTTCAGATTAGTCTCCAAGTGGGAGATTGTTGGTTGTGGAGCCAGATTATCTTCTTGATTTAGATGCTTTTATTTATAGCCGTGTTTATACCCCATGAAGACTTTACACCCTAGAAGAATGTACACTCCTCCACGTAGGTGAGTGCAGGGGGGGTTCCCCTCCTGTAGGGTCCGGGGGAAAGCAGGGTTTCGGGGGTGAAGCTCCCAAAGGAAAAATTGCCTTGTAAATTTATATTGTAATTTCATAGTAAATATGGACCGTTCATTATAAGGTAACAGATCTGATAGTAGAAGTTATGTTAGGGTTTTTTTCCCTAGAAGGAAACCCTCTTTTATGAGGGAAATGTAATGCGGCTATGTATCATTAAGAATATTGTATTATGAGAGAGGAGATTGTGAGAGAAAGAAGAGGAAGTTACAACGGGTGTGTTGTAGTTTGTATCCCTTCATTTGCTAGATAATAATAAAGGAATTACCTGGCAATTTCTCTGGTGGACGTAGCCCACATTGGGTGAGCCACATATATCTATGTCTCTATTTTATTGTGTATCTTTTGTGTTTTATTTCTGCATTTGTTTTATTTTATTGATCTGCGATCATATTTTTCTAACAACACACATCTTCCATGTGTAACTCTAATTTCTCATTAACCTAAATGCATATTATTCACCCAACTACCTTTCATAATTTAATTGATTTATGTTCCCTCTTATCTTTTCCAACTCTTTTTGGTGTGTGCACATGATAGTTTACTTTTAAATGAATAAAACCTCTAAAATGGGAGATAAATTATTTCTATTAATGCATGTCTCTATTGTGGAACTTCCATTTCAAATTTCACAATGAAATCATATCTATTTTACCCATGGATGTCCCTTCTAAGTAAATGAATGCAATTATCTTTGTATGAATAATACTCTCATAAACACACTTATTTAGAAATATAATTCTAAATGATATGCATATAAAGAATAATTTATCTCCAAATAGTGAATCTCAATCAACATTGGTATCAAGGGTGAGGCCATGATCACTCCACCCATATCAACCATACCAATATCAATACCAATATAACTAGTACCAAGGGTGAGGTTGCGATCACGCCAATCCTTCCATGTGCACATACATTTTCATGGTGGTGAAAATTGATGTAACATGAGTGATAACTACATTAACTCCATCTAGTCTACTCATGGTGGGAGGCTCATGTCAGTGAGGAATAAGGACCACTCGTCCTTAATGCACACCCCTCATTTATACCTTATGAGTGTTGTATGTAGCCTGCCCTCATGGAAACATGTAACCTCTTAGGTGAGTACCGTGTCCAACTAGTGATGCAGACCCCCCTTCTCTCCTCGGGGTTGCATGACCTCTCGGTCAAGGATCTTCAAATATCTGAGATGGATTAGATCCTCTAGGCCTTGTTGGCCCCGAACTGAATTAAACACGGGCCCTTTTATCACCTTAGGCGCAGGTTATATGGATCCAGCAGGCCCCTTTCCTTAGCGCTTTAAAATCTTGAAATTTTGGGTGTTCGCTCCTTTATGCTATCCCTTCTCCACATGCAACCTCGGTTATGACTCGAGGCTTAATCCCCTGAGTGCTTCGTAACTTATAGTTTCGGTGTTCTTAGCAACAAATGCATCCGTTTTGTCTGAACCCCGAATCACGAACTCGTCTGGGAAGGTCTACGGTTCTCGTCTCTCCCACATCCAACGGCTGAGATCTGTTCAGACTTCGGTCTTCGGGAATTCTGCACGTCTTGACACTCCTCTTTTATAAAGTATTCCATACCCAGAATCTTAGATCAAGTGCCATGTGCCTCTCTTGATCGACGGCTAAGATTTTCCCCTTACTTCGCTTCAGGCGACCTCTCTTTCCCCTCAACTCTTCTTCAAATCTCACAAACTGGTGATGCGTGTCCTTCCAAGTCGACGGTTGGGATCTCTTTGCAGCTTCAGACTTCGACGTTTTTCACCCTTTTATACCCCAAATCTTCTGGTTTACAAATTTCCGAAAGAACTCATGGATAACCATCGTGCAACTCTCCCAGATCTAACGGTCTAGAATGATCTCGCTTCCTCCTGAAGGGATATTGGTCATTAATTTGGAAAAACCTAAAGGGGATTCTCCCTATCGAAGATTTCTCCCGTTAACTCTTCAAATCTTGTCTCCCTCTGAACCTTTAACTCTATAAAGGATTTTCTTCGACACTTAGTTGAATTTGGATCTTTGCACACCTTGCAACAGACCTTCACACACACTTCTGCGAGCAACCTCTCGAGCTACTCCTCTTGATCTTATGAATCAAAGACTTTGTCGACGCACTCCTTGTGGAATATATGCACACTCTACATACAAATTATGTGTTATCTCTCTTGAGCTCTAAGTCGAATCAGACTCTGTCAACGCACTCCTTGAGTAAGTTCATGGGAGAGAAACAGTTGAAAATTATTTAATGTTTCACAGACTCATACATTCAACAATTTAACTCATACATTCATGAAAGAAAAATAACAGAGAATATTTAAGCAACAACAACAACACGCATTTGGATCAATATCCTTCTGTTATATTCATTCAAATGTAAATGGCTACAACTATGATAAAAAAACAACTACTAAAATTCATCAACAACTAAATCACAACAATCTCCTACTAATTTGCATCTACCATCATACCCAGTAGCCTAATCTCCAGCAACCTCATTTGGGCATACAACACCTCTACTTATACTAGAGGGATCCTAGGGTTCCCTCTGACTACCTATCTTCTCAAAGTAAAAACTAACTACCCCTTAAGCACCATTACATTAAAGTCTAAGAGTGAAACTCTGAGATCTCTCGTGATCGTTCAACTTCCAAGCGTTTAGATCTTCTTCAGTTTTCAATCCGTTCAAAAATATTTGTAGGAAACGCCAACGTTTAAGATTCCAAAATGATTCAAAAGGCACAATAGGGCATTGATTTGTCTCTCCATGTGTGCTTTGTTGAATATGCTCACGCATCATACTCCCCTACGAAAAACTTCATGGACTCTTTTCCATGAGCTCCTGCACTGACTTCCCATGCTTCTGGATATCAGCTTCATTTACCCAACTGGCATCTTCTATTAGGTATCCTTTCCACTTTACCAAATAATCCAAATAATTCTTTCTTCTGATCTTCTTGCCAATCCTCTGATCAATGATCTTTTCCTTCTACAACTTTTCTACTACAGACATCTGCTTCTCCCACTGAATATCTTGTTGGTCTTTTGATATTTCTGTGTCATTTTCCCTATAAGGATACAGGTCTGAAACATTAAATATGGGTGATATACCCACATCCTATGGAAGCTCTATCTCATAAGCATTGGCACCAAATTTCCTTAGGATCTTGCATGGTCCTATCTTCTTCAGCTTCAGTTTGTTATATGTTCCCCTTGGGAACCTTTCCTTCCTGAGATGTGTTAAAACTTGATCTCCTACTTCAAAATGAAGTTCTCTCCTATGTTGATCAACTCTTTGTTTATACTATCTGTTTTCATTCTACAACTACTCCCTGATCTGATTATGAAGCTTCTGCATTTCTGCAGTGAAGCCTTCTGCTCCAACACTTTTGAATTCACTCTGCTCCAGATCTCTCAATTATGATGCTCCTCTTGGCTTCATTACGTACACTATCTAGAATGGACTCCTTCCCGTACTTTTTTTCACTGATTCATTGTATGCAAACTCTACTTGTGACAAAATTTGATCCCACTGGTTATCATGTTTAGTGACCAAACTCGTCAATAAATCTCCTAAACTTCAATTTACCATCTAAGTTTGTCCATCCTTTTAAGGGAGATATGATTAAATAAAAGACAGTTTTTTCCCCATCTTCTTCCATAATGTTCTCCATAAATGACCAATAAATTTAGTGTCTCTATCTGAGACAATACTTTTGGGCAACTCTTGAAGTCTCACAACTTCCTTGAAAAACAAATTTGCAATGTGTGTTGCATCACTAGTCTTCTAGCATGGGATAAAGTGCACCATATTTGAGAATCTATCAACTACAACAAATATGGAATCACTTCTCCTTTTGTTTCTTGGCAATCCCAACACAAATTCCATGATTATTATATCCCAAGGCCTATCTGGAATCAGCAATGGCTGATACAATCCAGTATTTTGTTTCTTTCCTTTTGCATACTGGAAAATCTTACATTTGTTTACAAACTTCTTCACCTCTTCTCTCATACCTAGCCAATAGTATGAACTGTTCAACTGTGCAAACGTTTTGTCATGGCCAAAATTTCATGCTAGAACTCCACTATGTTTTTCCTTCAACAAATTTTCTCTCATTGAACACTTTGGTATGCACAACTGGAAACCCTTAAACAACAATCCATATTGAATCATATACCTTGTCCACTGACTTATGTCTCTGAGCACAGTATTCACACATGCTTCATATGCTTCTTTTAAATCTGGATCATCAGAGTACATCTCCTTAAGGTGTTCAAACCCCAAGGTTTTCACTTGAAATTCCTACAGAATCAAACATCTCATTCTCAATGCATCAACAACCTTGTTAGCATTACCATAAATGTGTTTAATGACAAAAGTGAAATTCTTCATTTCTATCCACTTAGAATGTCTCTAATTTAACTTCTCTTGTCTCGTTATGAATTGTAAAGCCTGATTATCACTATAGAAAACAAATTCTTTTGGAACAAGGTAGTGCCTCCATGTCTTCAAGGCCTAAATTATTGCATAAAATTCCTTATCATATGTGGAGTACTTCCTTTTAGTATCATTCAACTTCTCACTGAAATATGCAACAGGTCTATTATCTTGGCTCAAGACCGCTCCAGTTGCAACTCCACTCGTATCACATCTTACTTGAAATGTCTTCTCAAACTTTGGTAATACCAGAATTGGTTGTTCTGTTATCTTCTCCTTCAATATCTTGAAAATTTTCTCCGCCTCTTCCATCCACTTGAAACACTTTTGTCTTCTCTTCACTGTATCCATCATTTATGCACTAATCCCACTGAAATTTATAATGAACTTCCGATAGAAACTCGCTAATCCATGGAAGATTCTCACCTCAAATATGCTTCTTGGTGATGGCCATTCTTTGATTGCTCTCACCTTTTATGGATCCATCTTCAATTCATTTGAAGAGATCACAAAACCTAAGTAAATGAGTTATGTTTTCATAAAAGAGGACTTCTTCAGATTTATTAAAATCTTCTCCTATTGCAGTCTTCTCATCACTAATTTCAGATGTCTCAAATGTTCTTTTTCAATTTTATTGAAGACCAACATATCATCCAGATATACAATCAAAAACTTACCAATGAAATATTTCAATACCTCATTGATCAGTCTCATAAAAGTACTTGGGTAATTTTTCAAGCCAAATGGCATAACAAACCACCCATACAACCCTTTATTAGTCTTGAAGGTTGTTTTCCACTCATCACCTTCCCTCATCCTTATCTGGTGATATCCACTTTTCAAATCTATCTTTGAAAAAAAAATTGTTCCACTTAAACAATCCATTAGGTCATCCATCCTTGGCAAAGGAATTTTGTACTTGATGGTGATCTTGTTTATGGCTCTTGAGTCTGTACACATTCTCCGTCCTCCATCCTTCTTCGGACTCAACACAGTTGGTATTGTACATGAACTCAAGCTTTCTCTGACCAAACCCTTGTCTAATAAATCCTGGACTTGTTGCTTTTCCTCCTCATTCTCTTGAGGTGTCAATCTATATGCTCCTTTTTTTGGCAGACTTTCTCCTAGTATTAGATCAATGTGATGATTGATACTCCTGATAGGTGGCAATGAATTAGGCAACTCATCCACTACTATGTTAGCAAAATTCTTCAACAACTCCTGAACTTCCTCGGGAAAATCATCCATAGAAGTACTTGTAAGGATAACTCTTGGTTTCCTCACCACAACAAACTGAATCTCATGTTCTTTCTTAACTTCACTCGGGAGTTCCTTCCCACTCATGAAATTATACGTATGTTGTCTTATTCCTTTACTTTCTTCTCCTCTATTGGTAGCAACATGTGTGTCCTACCATGCTTCTCCAAAGTATAAGTATTTTTTCTCCCATCATGAATGACATTATTGTCAAACTACCATGGTCTCCCCAACAAAACATGGCATACATCCATGGGAATCACATCACACAGAATCTCATCTCTATATCCTCATATTTTAAATTTAACGAGGCATTGTATAGTTACCATTACCTCGTGACCTATCTGTAACCATGAGACTTTATATGGCTTGTTATGTGCAGTTGTCTCCAACTCCAATTTCCCCACCATCGTTGTGGATACTAAATTATCAGTGCTCCCACTATCAATTATCACTTTGCATACCCTATCTTTAGTCTTGCAAGAATTCCTGAAAAAACTACTCCTCTGCACTGGATTTTCAACCTCCGGTGTTGGCTTCAATAGAACCTTCTTCAACATCAGAGATATTCCATCTTCTACACCTTCTGCTTCAACATTCAGCTTCTGCACTTCTGAAATGTGAGCTTCACCTCCTTCTTTATTTTTGTAGGGACATTCCCAAGACATGTGTCATGTCTTTTCACAGGCATAACACCTTACCTCTCCTCCTCTGCCTCTTCCTCTTCCTCTAGGAAAATAATTTCTTCCACCACTTTGTCTCCCTCGGGAAATTCCTCCTCTTTCTGAGTGACTGTGTGGTTTTTCAATCTCACCCTTGGGATTTTGTGCCTTGTCCTGGACAATTCTCTTACCTCTACTTCACTGGATCTGTTTTCTGGCCAACTTCTCTTATGCCTTCAGTGCAATCTGATAAGAATCCTCCACTTTCCTCACTGTCATCATGTTGATTTTGTAATGACCTCATCGTTACGACAACATGTGACGCATATCAAGTGCAATTTTTTTCTTGTTTTTCTTAAACAGGAAGATAACAATGACAATGGTTAATTAACGCAATTCGACAATGAACACAACACACACAATTCAGGAAACATGCCACATCATGACCTAGCATACTAGCACATCATGCAGCTGGACGCAACATACGAAAATCAATCAGACCAAAATTAAACGACTACCCACCCGTCCTACCCTGGAAGGTTACGATCTCCAAGATGCATAAGCAATGCTCAAGCCCAGGTTCCCATCGATTTTGACCATTTAAGGTCTCAAGGATGATGACTATTCTAAGTAACAAGGAGGTGTCTACATCCCACCCGACAAAAGCAATAACATGCCTACTAAGCTAAGGGACAACATCAACAACCTAACGCAACAACGTCAACTGACACATGTAACAAGAACCTTCAAAGCGAGCGATAATTAGCAATCATTGAATCAATCAAATTGCATGTTCCACAAATAAATATTCAATAACATGATGTTCTAGTGACCCTTCAAGGCATGTAAGGGATATATAATCAAGGACCGTCATTCATATACCCAATAAATTAATTAACTCATCTATCATCTAAATCTATCATTCGTCAATTAAATTTTTGCGTGCCAGAAATAAACTGAACGATGCAAGAAAGCATCCCATGACAGAGCTCTTTAGTGGCGCACCTCTTCTCCTAAGAGTCTACACCCCTGGGGCCCACTACATGTCACTTAAACCCATTAACCACTTCAAATGTATTAATGATAACAAACTGATTGGCTAACAATACCACTAGTGATAACAACTGATTGGAAACACATAATTAATGATAACAACTAAATGGAAAACAACATAATTAATGATAACAAATTGATTGGCAACACATAATTAATGATAACATCTGAATGGAAAACAACCTAATTAAGTCAATGAATTAGTTAAACAAAACGCAGTCTAGTGAGGAAATAAAAACAGAAACTAATAAACGAGTATTCTGCATTAATAAATTTAATTCCTGAGTATTCTATGGAGAGACAACTAAAGTAAGAAGAAATACCCATTTACTACTTAATTCCTGCCAGAATTTATTTACAAAGGTTGCATTTATTCACAAGTAACCACTCGTTTTAATTTCTGAACAAGTTTTTTATTTATTTAAAAGGAAAGTGAATTTTTTCCCTTCACACAATGACAAGGGTGCCTAAAATTTTGGCACGACTCCCTAATATGAGATAACATTAAAGTGGACTTCAAACAGAACTAATATCCAAAAATATTCACGGGGATTAAATAAAGATACAGACTAGATAAACCTTCAAGTATACATAAGGATCATTATTGCACCACATTCCTTCATTAGTTATTATAAGTATGCATGTTATACATTAAATAAAACCATCATAACACGTGTAAGGAGGGATTAAAAACTACATGCAAATTTCCCAGATTTAGATAAATGCATGCCCCCCTTTTTCAACATAATATTGTTTTTATTATTATTTAAATTATGCTAATATCATTGATGTTGTGACTTAGCCTTATAGGTGCAATTAAAAATGAAATGGGAGGGAGTAAAAAAATAATTAGTCACGGAGAAATAAAGAAGTGTTTTTCGCTGTACACAGTAAGGAATTTGTTGGGCAATCACAAACGAAATTGGTTGAGTAAGCAACCAAAATCACAGAGCAAAAATAAGTATTTTTCGTTGTACACGGTAAGAATTTGTTGGGCAATCAAAAACGAAATTGGCCGAGTAAAGAAACCAAAATAGCAGACCAAAAAGAAGTATTTTTCGTTGTACACAGTAAGGAATTTGTTGGGCAATCACAAACGAAATTTGTTGATTAAAGCAACCAAAATCGCATATCAAAAAGAAGTATTTTTCACTATACACTGTAAGGAATTTCATGGGCAATCACAAACGAAATTGGCTAAGTAAAGCAACCAAAATAGCAGAGCAAAAAGGAATTATTTTTTGTTATACACAGTAAGAAATTTGTTGGGCAATTAAAAACGAAATTGGATGAGTATAAACAACATTAATCGTATAGAAATAAAACATTGGTGAACTAGAGAGACATCCCCATAATCGTTGTGTGGAAGCACGAGTTTGCAGAGAATAATTCACAATAATCGTAGAGGCTGAGGGAATAAACGCCCAGTAGAGAATTCCTTGTTGGGCAGAGAATGATCCTACTTATTATCCATGCACAGGAAAGAAAGGAATTTGAATCTAAATCTTTAACACCGAAGTGAAAGACAGTCGATTTGGCTCCTAACTGACTGCTCAGGCATGGACTAATAACTTAAAGGATAAAGGAACAGACGATAAAAACACAATTTTTCTTTGTATCAAAAACAATAAAAAAAACGTAGAGAAGTCATTTACATTCAGAGTTTGGGTTCGCCATTGGAAATCAAATCAAAAGTACAGTGAGCATAAGGCCGAGATAACTTTGAATTCTATGATCATAAAATTCTAGGCTCTCAAAGACAAATTCGTTGAAAGAAGAAAAATGAAATCTATGGATAGTATTACGCTGAATAAAACATAAACTTTAACACAATATAAGTACCTTAACTGAAGGCGCAGGAACATAATTTAACTACCCTTCAACCGATTTCACAAGTGTAGATTGCAAGGACAAAAAATTACCTAAATTTTTAACACAGTGACGCACGCGTGATTTTGACTTTAGAGAGATGCATATACAAGGAATTTAACTTCCATTCAATACAAATATACACATGCGTACCATAGCCAAATATGAATGTCGTTGTCCCACGCGCACTTTGTCCAGCTCTTGCTTTCCAACCGATGTGACCTCACTGGTACCTCCCAGCCAACGGTAGGGGTACTCGTCTTCCCCCTGAGCCCCCTGAGTTGCAAAGGGGCTACACACATAATACCAGAGAATGCTAGCTCCCATCTTTCCTCGCAAGGTCAAGCTACCACTTGTTACCTGAGCTGGGTATCCCAACTCCCACAAAAGAAATGCAGTCAAGATAAAATTTGCCAGTGTAACGTTACGCAAGCAAGATCTGATCCACAATCCTCCTCTGCAATCCTTTTTACAGAGTTTTCTTAGTCATTAGTTTCCCAAAACCCTCATTAGATTCCTTTTTAATTTAATTAATTTCGAAAAAACCTCCCCCGTACACATGTCGCCCAATCCCCTAGTTGCACCAGAAAATCAATTTTATTAATTAATTAAATTTGTCTATTTCCCTCACCCACCTAAAAGCGTTCCTAAAAACGTTCCTCGGTGTCCCATTATTCCCTTACAATTCTTAAATGACTTACGCCTTACTTAAAACCTAGTTGAGTTCATAAATAGAGAGTTCCAAAGGCTAGATTCCTTACTAAGTTAGACATTCCCCTTTTTCTTTAAGTTTCCCCTTTTTCTTAGGTTTCACCCTTTTCTTTAAGTTTCCCTTTTTCTTAAAGTTTCCCCTTTTTTATAACTAAGTTCAGAATTAGCAGGTTTAGACAAAAGCAACCAATACCCCTTTTATTAATTAGACCTTTATTAAAATTTCCACTTTAATTATTAATGCTTGAATTTTCTTTACTCCCTTCCTGTTATATGTCTAATTTTTTTTTTATTTTTTTTTGTTCTAAGTTTCTACTCAGACCTAGGTTTTCAATTCACTAGGCTTGGCGACAGTTCTTAAGGGAAAAAATAGTTATTAAACTTTACTTATCACATCATTCATTTTAAGGCCGACTAGGTCCTAAGGAGGCATAGTTTTCTAGGAACTAGGTTTATTAACTTCCCAATTAAAATTGTGACGTGCCCTTCATGACACACTACATGCTCCAAGGGTGCCACTCACCTCTTTCTTTTTTATTTGTGCGATGTTCCCTTCAATACGCACTACGTGCTCCAAGGGTGCCACTCGCATCTTAACTGAATTTGGTAGACGTCAAACCCCTGGAGTCAATACTCCGTCAGGTGATCTTGTGGGAGACTAAGGGCCTTTAAGGAATAAGGACCCTGCCTTATTGCGCGCCCCTTATAATTATCATGATCGACTGCCACAGTTTTCCCTCACGGCATCGTGGGTCTTCTCGAACTAGGTAGTCGTTAACCTACAGTTCGAGCCACAGCGGGAGTGCCAATAGGTTGTGGCAGGGCTGCTACCACACCTCTCCCTCAATGTCTCTGGTTTTCGTGACCCCTTTACTCCAAATGTGAGTCTGGTCAACAAGCTATCATTAGCCTACATCCATAAACGAATCATGTCAGTAATAACAATTAACATCAAAATATCTAATCATATGTACATATGTCACATCAACAACATTCAAACCCTAAGAGTCCACTCTCGGACTCGATCTGGAGTCCAAGAGGTTTCATCGATGCCTTGGCATCCTCAATGTCCATATTCCGGCACACTCAAGAGAACCCAACCAATAGCACACATCTATGTAAATACAACAAAATAACATATCATCAAATCCACAATATCTCATAATCATAATCAAAACAACCAATAGTATAATGACCCTGATCACTTGCACACAAGCGTCCTCAAAGAATAAGTTCACTTAGTGTGCACAAGAGTGGGGTGTTACATACACCCCCTCTTGTTTTAAACTTCATCCTGAAGTTTCACAGTATGTAAGTGCTAAAATAAAGTGTATCAGAATGTCATAGGTCTAACTACCAAACAAAAATGGAAACTGTTGATCCATATCATATGTTTCCTCCCAGGTCATCGAGTGCGGACTATAGTTGTCCCACTGGAAATTGACCTGATATATTGTTCAATGTTGTAGTTGTCGAATACGATGGTCTAGGATGCAGATTGGCTCTACCGTGAGCACACCCTCATATGATACCTGCAAGGAACTCATGTCAATAACATGTGTAGGATCACTAACATAATGTCTCAAAACAGATACGTGAGAAAACATCGTGCATACGCCTCAAAGAATCAGGAAAGTCTAGTCGATAGGCCACATGCCCCTTCTTTTCCACAATCTTGAAAGGTCCCATGAACCTAGGAGATATTTTAGCACCCTTTCCAAATTTTATCGAACTCTTAAGTGGTTTCACCAGTAAGAAGACTCGATCACCAACTTCATAACTGCGATCGACACGGTGCGCATAAGCATAACCCTTATGTCGATCCTGTGCTTCTTTGATCCTTTGTCTTATAGTTTTCATTTGTTCTTCCATTTCTTGGATCGCTTCGGGTCCCAACAGGACCCTATCCTCAAGTCGATCCCAACTCAAAGGCGTTTGACACGGTCACCCATAAAGAAACTCGAAAGGCACCATCTTAATGGTTCTTTGATAATTGTTGTTGTATGCAAAATTTACAAGTGGAGAAAACTCTTCCCAACACTTTTGTTGGTCCATAACGTACATACGCAACATATCCTCCAATATTTTTTTTGTTCTTTCGGTCTACCCATCTGTCTCTGGGTGATACTCGGTACTAAATTTAAGTTGGGTTCCCAAGGCCTCTTGTAAACTAGTCCAAAATCGTCCTGTAAACATTGATCCTCTATTAGATATAATCCTCTTAGGCATGCCATGCAGCCTCACAATCTCACTGATGAAAAATCTAGTTATGTTAGGTTCATGATACGTCGTATGCATAGGAATAAAATGAGCAGTCTTCGTTAGAGTGTCAACTACCAAAAAAATTGAGTCATGTCCATCAGTGGTAATACAACATTGAAATACATCGAAATGACCTCCCATTTCGATTCTGGAATAGGCTGTGGCTGTAGAAATCTTGTCGGATGTCTACGTTCAGCCTTCACTTGTTGACATTCTAGACATCTTACCACGTAGTTGACTATTTCCGCCTTCATTCCTTTCCAAAAGAATAGGGGTTTAAGGTCTACCCTCATCTTCATGACTCCGGGATGAGCCATAAACACTACTTTATGAGCCTCATTTAGGATAATACTCCTCACCTCATCGTTGGGCGATACGTAAATTTGATTTTTAAATCTCAATAATCCATCGTCATCCAACGTAAATCCTTCAAATCTTAGTACCATCATTGTGTTTTTTCCGATAAAATCCTTGACCTCTTTGTACCGGTCATCATCATGCAGTAAAGTTAAAATATTTTCACGTAGATTCATTTGAAGAGGCATCACCGAAAATATGTGTGGTCTTCGACTCAACGCATCAGTCACTATGTTCATTGTTCCCTTTATTTAAGCAATTTCAAAATCGTACTCGCTAAGAAATTCTGACCAACGTCGTTGTCGCGCATTCAAGTCACTTTGCATAAATATGTGTTGTAGTCCATAGGGGTCCTTTTTTAGTTCGAACTTGCATCCAATAAGGTAGTGTCTCCAAACTCTTAAGGCATAAGCAATGGCTAACAACTCCCAATCGTGCATTGCATAGTTCTCCTCATGCCTTCTCAACTTTCTCAAGATGTAAGCGATCACTCGACCGTCTTGCATCAAGACTCTGCCTAAGCCTTCCTTGGATGTGTCATTGCATACCAGGAATTCCTCGTCCATGTTAGGGACCTTTAGTATCGATGTTTTTTTCAACAACTCCTTGAGCCTACGAAATTCCTCCAAGCATTTCACAGTCCAAACAAACTTCTTGTTCTTCTTTTGCAATTTTGTGATCAGATTTGCTATCTTTGAAAAACCCTCAACGAACCATTGATAGTATCCCGCTAAACCCATGAAGCTATGCACTTCTAGGACATTCATTACTGCAAACCATTCCATAATAGTCTCGACATTTGTTTGATCCACAATGATACCTTCGTCAGAGATGACATGCCCTAAGTAATGAATCTTCGATTGATAAAATGAGCATTTGGACAACTTCCCATACAATTTGTTCTCTCGTAGACACTATAGTACCATGCACAAGTGCTCGTCGTGATCCTCCATCGTCTGAGAGTAAATCAAAATATTGTCAATGAATACTTGGACGAACTTGTCCAAGTATTTGTAGAACACCCCATTCATCAAGCTCATAAATACCCCTGTGGCGTTTCTCAGTCCAAATGGTAAAATAGTAAACTTGTAATGTCCAAACCTCGTCTTAAAAGCGGTCTTAGGGATGTTGTCCTCCTTGATACGTAACTGGTGATACGTTGATCTCAAGCTGACTTTTGAAAACACTGTCGCACCTTTCATCTGATCAAACAGATCATCAATACTTGGCAACGGATATTGATTCTTGATCATTGCCTTGTTCAATTGAGGGTAGTCAATGCAGAGACTCCATGACCCATCCTTCTTTTTTATGAAAACAACATGTGCCCCCGACGATGACACACTCAGACGTATAAGTCTTAGGTCCAGCAACTTCTTCAATTTCATTCTCAACTCTTGTAACTCTGAGGTCGACATCCAATAAGGCATTCTTGCTATCGATTCAGTTCCCAGTTTTAGGTCGATGGTAAATTCCAATTCCCTCTATGGCGGCATCCCAGGTAACTCCTCGGGGAAGACGTCTGCAAACTCTCTCACCACCGGGAGGTGTTATATACCTTCCGCTACTCCCTTCTCATTTAATGCAAGGATCTCATAAATCTTACATCCCTTGCGCATGCTCTTTCGTAGCTGCAAGGAAGAGATGAACCTCAGGGAGACTCCCTGCTTCCGACCTACAATCACGTGTCTTTGTCCCTTGTCATCAACCAAGCTCAACCATTTCATATTACAGTCGAGTATCACATCATGAGATTCCAACCAGTCTATACCAATCATGATGTCATAAGACCCTAAGGTTGTGACATATAGGTTGGACCTAGTGAAAAAATCTCCCAAGTTGAGGCTACATCCCATCACTTTCCATCCAAGCTTATATTTGCCTCCTGAAGCCATTTCTACAAAGCTAAACTCGTCATGTTAGACTGCCTTTACCTTAATTCTTTTTAGCATTGCACCAGAGATAAAACTATATGTAGCACCTAGATATATCAAAATACTAAGGGTCTGGTCAACGATGGTACCTGACGTCTTGAGCACAGTCAAATGGTGCTTTGCCTAGAAGTTATTCACTACTACATGAATCCGATGGGTCTTGCCCAAATCTCCAACGGTAGTGGGTCTGGATGATCCAAATACTCTGGTCCTCTCTGTTGGCCCTCGACCAAGTTTTGAGGAAACATTGGTTGTGTTTGACCACTTTTGGGACTTCGACAGGTTGGTCGAAGATCGAGCACCCAAGCAGAGCTAAGATCACGGGATCTCTCTTGTTTTGCGGGCTTGTGGACCAAGCAAAGGGTTTACTAGGGTTTATGTAATGGGTTAGGGGATGTCATCCCATGGGTTTACCCATGATTGGGCCTCTTTGTAAATGTCTAAATAAGTAGTAGCTAAGCGATGTAAAAGTAGTTAAAGATTGGCTTAGTGCATGACTAGTTGGATTTGTGCAAGAGTATGTTAAGACTTGCGGAGCTAAGCGCAAGTATTTTGTAGGTTTCTTTGTGCACAGACGTTGTATGTAAGGAAGGCTCTACGCCTTGACCGATTTAGGGAAGGAGGATCTGGTGCTATGTGCGAAGATCTCATGTCCTCGGTGGAGCTGCCTCTGTGGCTTTGTGCACATGAGAAGCAGAATGTAAGAAGATTGAAGACTAATAAATAAGAAGAGAAGAAGTTGGTGGATGTGGCCCTACACTGGGGTGAACCACGTATATCATGTGTCTGAATGTGCTTTGTGTGATGTTGTTTATGTGTTTATCTACTTAGTGTTGTTGTTATAATATATGATGAATGCATCTGATGTTGTTTCTTAGTGCTTAATGGTATTAAATATAAATGAATGTTAGAACCAAGCTGATGTTATGTGCTAAGTGATTGAAAGTACTTGACCTTTATTGTTACTGCATTGATATGTAATAAGGGTTTAACCTGCGATGTGAATGAGACTCATGAACTAATGCATATTATTGTCTAAGTGCTATGCTAAGTGTTGTAATCATAGATCTGTGTCCCATCTTGGTTGTAGACACATGAGTCCTGCAAGCCCCCCCTGCCTCTACCTCGGGTGAGACTTATCTGCTTCGCAAGTGTTGCCGAAAGGGCCAATAGTTAGGGTTTTTTTGGTGCGTTGTTGAAGCGTTAAACCATGGGTCTTCCCCTATGCCAACAAATGGTTCCGTTGTCGGGACTGGAACTATGATTGTTGGGAACTAAAGAAAAGAGAAAGATTTGTGCGTAGATCTGTTGTTGTAGTGCGCAATATTATACTTGACTTGTGAAGCTCTGTTCTAAGAAAGAAGCTTGATCTGAAGAAAAGAGGTAAGATCTGAAAGCTTTGTGCTCTGGCAAGGGTAAGATAAGTGGAAATGTTTTCTTTGAAAATATGAATCTAGATATGTTTGATAGATTTTTTCCTAGTCTGAAAGCTAGGGCACAGTTAGAAGAAAGAGTTGATCTGAATAAATTTGATAGAAATAGAGAAAGATATGTTATTCCTATGCATAGAAAGAATTTTTGGACTAATAAGTGGATGCAGGAACCTAGAAAGAATATTTGTAGATTGTAAGTCCAGTACTGTGATCCCAGTGCGCAGTACAAGAGAGGTTGGGGATCGTTTAAAAGAAAGAGAGGATTGACACTATGTTATAAGTGCAGAAGACCGGGACATCTTGCTAAGGAATTCCCTGGTACATGTCCTATTTGTCTTTGTTGTAAATATGTTGGTCATGAGGTTGAGGATTGTCCAAGAATGATTACTAAAGTTGAAAAGATGAACAAGAGACAAGAAAACTATGAAGAAGTTCAAAAGACTAAGGATATGTTAAAGAATCATAAAGATAAAGAGTCAGAGACTATGTTAGTATAGTTAAAAGAAGTAATAGATGATCACAGAGACATCAGCTATCCAGAGATCCTGAAATAAAAACATTGCATAGTTACAAGAATACAAGACTTCAACATAGATTGTATATTTGATGAAGAAACACAAGTGAATATTATGCCAGAAAGCACTTGGAGAATTTTGGGAAACCCTGCTATGGTACCTTCATTGGGAAGGATAGGCTTGTTTAAAGGAAATATGATAACCCTATGTGGAAGAGTTACTAATATACCTATGATTTCTCATGAAACATCGACGGAAGAAGAATTTGAAATCATTAAATTTGTTGAGAAAAACGCCCCTTTTCCAGTTTTGTTAGGAGAGACTTGGATTGAGAAGGATCAGATCAGAAGAAAGAAGAGGAAGAAGCTACAGAACAAAAAAAGCAAGAACTAAGGGACCTAATAACCATAAAAATAGAGCGACTAATAGAAGAACAAGAGGATAAGTCGAAACAACAAAGGGAAATAGAATTAATTTTCGAGGTTGAAAGAATGCAAAAAGGTTTGAAGGACCTATCCATGCAAGAAAGAAGAATACCTACCCTGGAGTTAATAAGAGAAGAGGCATTAGCTTTGAACCCTTTGACAGAACATCAGTAGTGTGAAGCTACTACGCTAAGAGAAGATAAGAATAAGAATGGAAAGAGGAATCCAGAGACTCAGATCATAGGAAATAAGACAAGGAAGCTCAGTAAGAAGAAAGACAAGTTAGAAAAAGTACAGGAAGTTCCATAGAAGACTTCGCAGGAGGTAGATCTGCAAAATTTGAACCTCGTCGGAATATCAGAACCACGAAGGATGTGACTTCGCCACTGTGAAGCTATATGACCGTTGGAGGTGCCCTGAACGTTAGAATGATGCTTCGAAACAGCTAGAAATGAAATTATTGATGGAAATACCATCATTGAACCTTTGGGACCGTGCCATAATGGAAAGATTCACATTGATGGATGCATTCCTGCCCGTTGGAGGAATCTATTATGACACTTTCTTATTTAACCCATTGGGCGCTGCGTTGGGACCACTTTTTTCCACCCATGATTATCCAAGCTAACAGATAATCGATTTTATATCGTGCTATGATTTCTATACCTCGTCGTTCGTTTGATTACCTCGCTTATATGTTCGCCTACCCGATCTATTTGGATACAAGTGTGAATGTGAGGTGAAGCTAACAAGTTAGAGAAGTCTGTGGAGGAGATTCTCATGGGGCTCATGGATGAGAGAGTTATATCTATAGGAATACATGCATCGTTGATTGGGGGACTGCAAGCATCCCCCTCGACTAGACATTGTTCTAGTCGTGGTAGTGAGAAGAGAAGCAAGCACCGCGATGATCTGGCTAACACGAAGCAGATCCCATCGGTCTTTCCAGATATATACTTCCTTTGGATGGTGCGGTTAACCACGATAGTATCCCATGTGAATTTGAGTACACGTTGATCACTACGTACATCCTGAAGGGGATACGCATAGTTGGACCCCAGTTGGGTCAGATCCCAGCTCTGAAGAATAGAAATTTCAACCTCGGCGACAGGAAGAACTACACGATGCTTGTGCCCCATAGGTATTTGATGAAGATGACTGGGAAGAAGTCGTGCATATTCTCCCATTCATGGATTAAGGAGCTCGCGCAGTCAACGATATTGAACGTGATTAAGATCCCTCACTTTCGACGACATCAAGAGGTTAACTCTTGCGTTAAACTCCTTATGTCGTGCTATCATGGAGGATATATGTGGCTCGATAGGCACATTACTATGGATTCAGCATTGATCCACTTGATCATAGGACTGAGCATGCAGGGACCAGACCCTTAGCAGTTCTACCCAGGGAAGACTTCAGATCACTCCCTGGAACAACGCATAAAGGAAGAATATGGCGATGTAGAAAAGGGAAAGAGAGGCTACAAGGTAGCCTCTATCCAAGATGGCGCAGTGCACCTCACTTGCCAACTTATAGCTGGCAATATCGTCAGAAAGAACTATCTGACATAGGTCACTGGGTTCGTAGTAGACCTCATAGGGAAGTGCATAGAAGGAATGCAAATGAATTGGGTGAGTTACCTTGTCAACGAGCTCGAGAAAGACTGTCACGAAGTGTAGGATCAGGGGTATGAATTCCATTTTAGTTGGTTACTTGTATTAATCGCATTTGTCTCTTGGTAGATGTCTGAAGGAGCGACTATTCCATAAGTTGAGCCATCGGAGCCATTGGTCGTGAAGTTATTCACCTTGTGGTATACAAATGATATGTTGAAGCAGTGGCAGTTGAACTTTGTGTTCCATGCCTACTACAAGCATCTGAAGCGCACTATTGAGGCATTTCCACGCATGACACCAAACACATTGCACCAATATAGACTACTATCAAAGTTACGTTCATATCGATACTTTATCTATATCACTGCGTGTAGGGATGAGAGCAAGGAGGAGTTACAGTCCTACTATAAGATGACCGAAGAATACATGGAAGATATCACCAAAGAATGGTCGGAAGAATTTATTGTACCAGTTGAAGATGCATAGCTATCTGACACAGACATCATAGAAAATCCCTTGGTCACCTGCATCGATCATGTTGGACAGAGCAACGCAAAGAAAAATAGGAAAAAGATAGAAGTCCATAGCATAGAGATCGATGAAGAGGACAGTGCCTCTGAGGAAGATGGAAATGACTTACCAGGATGAGGAGGAGGAGAAGACAAAGGTAATGGAAAAGGAGGAGGGGATGACACAGAAATGCAAGAAGAAGGCAGAGCTACACTAAGTCAGGATCCCCTTATTGGAACAAAGGCTTTGCAGAAAAGGAAGGCTTCTTGAGAGAAACCTTCGACAAGAAAGAAGACCTGCGCCAACAAACCTCAGTCGAAGAATGTGCTCACAGAGGATGATGTCGGTCTAATAATCATAGCCATGGAGGGGGATTCAGAGGATATCTTGCAGAGACATGGAGCGAAGCAGGAAACGTTGTATGAAATAATCGAGAAGGAGCTGAAAGAGATACAACAAGCTATCCATTCGATCCGTATGCGCCTTCTCCATCGAAGATTGTAGAATTGGGGGATGAGCCCACCCAATTACGAATACTAGAATATGCAACAGAGGCTCAACTTCAGCGAGTCCAAGAAGAGAAGGAGAAGGCTACAAAATCCTTGAAGAAATAAAAGGAGGAGTTCTTAGAGAAACTACGAGTTGCGTAGTCTTGTGTAACCACCTACGAGAAGGAGAAAGATGAAATTCGGGCAATGTTCGAGGATGACAAAGCAATGATGCAGAAAGAAAAAGACTAGCTTCTCTTCGAACAAACTACGGTTAAAGAAGCGGTGACTAAAACACTTTGCTCTGTGTCAGGCTTGGCACAAGAGGAACAATAGTCAGTCGAGATTCAAGTGGGGAAGCTCGTTGAGGACATTCAGGATCTTCAAGCATGGATAACGGAGTTATAGATCCAAGCAGTTCCCAACACTCCGCAAGAAGTGCGTGATCAAAGGGACAAAGATGCCAGGGGTGCATTTGGAAGGATCAGGGCACTCACCTCAGAATGTAAGCAATTGAGTGATCAAAGTGCACAGACCTACAAATGCCTCGCAGAAGATCCGGAGATGAGGAAACTGGAATCATAGCGACAGGAGGCACAACAGCAGGCCTCCACCGTCCAGGCACAGATGAAGTCACTCACTGCAATTGAGAAAATGAAGCACAGATGAAGTCACTCACTGCAGTTGAGAAAAGGAAGATATCACAGGGGAAGTGCATAGTCCAGCAGCAGATTACTGCCATACAGAGAAGATTCATGGAAGTTACACGGAGACTACAGTCGGTGCAGGATGAAGCCTGCATGATTTTTGAAGAGTTTGAAGGACAAGGCTCGTAGCTAGACCAAGTGGTTGTGACAGTGGAATGACGCCTAGAAGGGCCTATTACAAAGCAAATAATTCAGGAGTTCGTCGAGCAGGAATCTCTAGCGAAGCAGTAAGTCGAGGTAGCTCGAGTAATTTTGAGTCCTTTGAAGCAGTGTTTCCCAAATCTGAGTGACCCAGGACGAGTTGCAGGTGAGTGTTGGGGGCCTATTGGCCCTCGACCAATTTTTGAGGAAACATTGGTCATGTTTGAGCAATTTTGGGACTTCGACAAGATGGTCGAAGGTGGAGTGCCCAGGTGGAGATGAGATCATGGGATCTCGCTTGTTTTGCGGGCTTGTGGACCGAGCAAAGGGTTTACTAGGGTTTATGTAATGGGTTAGGGGATGTCGTCCCATGGGTTTACCCATGATTGGGCCTCTTTGTAAATGTATAAATAAGTAGTAGCTAAGCGATGTAAAATTAGTTATTGATTGGCTTAGTGCATGACTAGTTGACTTTTTGCAAGAGTATGTTAAGACTTGTGAAGCTAAGCGTAAGTATTTTGTAGGTCGATTTGTGCACAGACGTTGTATGTAAGGCTTTGCACCTTGATTGATTTAGGGAAGGAGGATCTGGTGCTCAGTGCACAAATCTCATGTCCTCGACAGAGTTGGCTCTATGGATTTGTGCACAAGAGAAACAGAATGTAAGAATATTGAAGACTAATAAAGAAGAAGAGAAGAAGTTGGTGGACGTAGCCCTACATTGGGGTGAACCACGTATATCCTGTGTCTTGATGTGCTTTGTGCAATGTTGTTTATGTGTTTATATGCTTAGTGTTGTTGTTATAATGTATGATGAATGGATATGATGTTGTTTCTTAGTGCTTAATTGTGTTAAATATAAATGAATGTTATACCCAAGATGATGTTATGTGCTAAGTGATTGAAAGTACTTTATCTTTATTGTTATTGTGTTGATCTGTAATAAGGGTTTAACCTGCGATGTGAATGAGACTCATAAACTAATGCATATTTTTGTCTAAGTTCTCTGCTAAGTGTTGTAATCATAGATATGTGTCCCATATTGGTTGTAGACACCTGAGTCCTGCAACCCCCCTACCTCTACCTCGGGTGATAATTCATCTGTTGCACAGGTGTTGCTGAAAGGGTCGGTAGTTAGGGTTTTGTTGGTGCGTTGTTGAAGCATTGAACCCTGGGTCTGCCCCTATGCCAACACTCTCCACTGGGTAGTCATGCTGGTAATTTGGATCCCCACATGTCCAACACCCTTTCTTTAGTCCAGTACTCCTGGTACTCGAGTAGAAGTTGACGGACCACCGGCCTGGAATCCTAGTTTGTTCTATTGAAAAAGCCTAAAATTTTGTTGCTGCGGTCGATGTTGTTTTTGGTGTTGTGATCCTCGGTAAGGAGTCCACTACTGAGGTGTTGGTCATCAAGGTGTAGTGAAAGTGGATCATCTCTAGAAGCCATGATATCCTGGTGAATGTCTAGTTGGTGTCTGATGCTGCTGCGCAACAGATGACACCTGCCCCGCTAGTCTCATTGGAGTCCTGCTCTGACCCCTGTTGATAATCTCCTCCTCTTCTATGAGGGCCTTCTGGACATCATCATGCAAGGTTTGAGGCATCAGAATCCTAACCTTTGCATGAATGCTAACATTAAGGCCAAACATGAACCTGTTGACCTTAAGTTTCTTGGTATTCAGGTGTGGAACATATCGAAGCAGCTCCATAAAATGAGCCTCATACTTAGGCACCGTATGGTTGCCCTGTCGCAAGGTATTGAACTCGTTGAGCTTATGCTCAATGAATTTCTCAAATAGATACCTCTCTTGGAACCATTCCTCGTGTAGTTCCCATGACACGTCTTCGATGACTATGTTCACTTGTGGCAGGAGCGTCTTCCACCATAGAAGAGCGCTCCCCTTCAATTGAAATACTGCCATGCATACCTTCATGTTGGAGGTATATTCACGAAGTGCAAATAACATCGCCATATTCTCCAACCATGCCTCGACGGCTGCGCTGTCTGGGGCACCAAAGAACTCAGGAAAGTTGACCTTCTTGATTTCTCGTTGAATACTAACACTGTCAAATGGAGCACATGGTGGACCCTCGGGGGGTGTTGGTTCCCTGGCCTCATCACTATCCAACCGACTGATCAGTTCCTCAGACATCCGCTAAAAGGACCTCATCAACCCAACCTCATAACCCACAATTATTTGTTCCTGCCCGACAACCTATTCGTCTCCCGGGGGGTTAGACCCCTTAAGTGTGGATGCTACTGGGGGCGTCACACCTTCTCCCCTAGCACCCCATTGTCTGCCTCTGCGACATCCTCTAACCATGATTACCTACACAAATATAAATCAATTTAATTAGCAACATCATAATTAAATATATAATCAATGGAAGCCACAAAAATCCCAAGTCATGTGTCAAATCTGATACCATATGTAACGACCTCATCATTACAACAACATGCGATGCATATCAAGTGAATTTTTTTTTTTTTAAAGCAGGAAGGTAACACCGACAACGGATAATTAACGCAACTTGACAACGAACACAACACACGCAATTCAGGCAATAGACCACATCATGACCTAGCATACTATCACATCATCCAGTTGGACGCAACATACAAAAATCAATCAGACCAAAACTAAACGACTACCCGCCCTTCCTACTCTGCAAGGTTAGGACCTCCAGGATGCATAAGCAACGCTCAAGCCCAGGTTCCCATCGATTTTGAGAATTTAAGGTCTCAAGGTTGGGGATTGTTCTGAGTAATAAGGAGGTGTCTACATCCCACCCTACACAAGCAATACCACGCCTACAAAGCTAAGGGACAACATCAACAACCTAACAAAACAGCGTCAACCGACACATGCAACAAGAACCTTCAAAGTGAGCTACAATTAGCAATCATTGACTCAATCAATTTTCATGGTGCATAAATAAATATTCAACAACCCAACGTTCTAGTGACCCTTCAAGGCATGCAAGGGATATATGATCAAGGACCGTCATTCATATAACCAATAAATTAACTAACTCAGCTATCATCTAAATCTATCATTCGTCAATTAAATTTTTGCGCGCAAAAAATAAAATAAACAACGCGAGAAAGCATCCCATGACAGAGCTCTTTAGTAGCGCACCCCTTCTCCGAAGACTCTACACCCATGGGGCCCACTGCATGTCACTTAAACCCATTAACCACTTCAAATTTATTAACGATAACAAATTGATTGGCTAACAACACCACTAGTGATAACAATTGATTGGCAACACATAATTAATGATAATAACTAAATGGAAAGCAACATAATTAATGATAACAAACTGATTGGCAACACATAATTAATGATAATATCTGAATGGAAAACAACTTAATTAATTCAATGAATTAGGTAAACAAAACACAGTCTAGTGAGGAAATAAAAACATAAATTAATAAACAAGTATTCTGCTTTAATAAATTTCATTCCCAAGTATTCTATGGAGAGACAACTAAAGTAAGAAGAAATACCCATTTAATGCTTGATTCCTACCATAATTTATTTACAGAAGTTGCATTTATTCACAAGTAACCACTCGTTTTAATTTCTTAACAAGTTTTTTTTTATTTAAAAGGAAAGTGAATTTGTTCCCTTCACACGGTGATGAGGGTGCCTAAAATTTTGGCATGACTCCATAATCTAAGCAAGGTTGTATTTAATAACATTAAAGTGGACTTCAAACGAAACTAATATCCAAAAATATTCACAAGGATTAAATAAAGATGCGGACTAGATAAACCTCCAAGTCTACAGAAGGATCATTATCGCACCACATTCATTCATTAGTTATCATAAGTATACTTGATATACATTAAATAAAACCATCATAACACGTGTAAGGAGAGATTAAAAACTACATGCAAATTTCACAGATTTAGATAAATGCATGCCCCCTTTTTTTCAACATAATATTGTTTTTATTATTATTTAAATTATGCTATTATCATTGAGGAAATGGCAGGGAGTAAAAACAACATTAGTCGCAGAGAAATAAACAAGTGTTTTTCTCTTTACATAGTAAGGAATTTTTTGGGAAATCACAAACGAAATTGGTTGATTAAGAAACCAAAATCGTAGATAAAAAAGAAGTATATTTCACTGTACACGGTGAGGAATTTGTTGGGGAATCAGAAACGAAATTGGTCGAGTAAAGAAACCAAAATCACAGAGCAAAATGATTTTTTTTTTGCTGTACACATTAAGGAATTTGTTGGGCAATCACAAACAAAATTGGTTAGGTAAAGCAACCAAATTGCAGAGCAGAAAGGAAGTATTTTTCTCTGTACATAGTAAGGAATTCGTTGGGCGATTAAAAACGAAATTGGATGACTATAAACACCATTAATCGTAGAGAAATAAAATGTTGGTGAACTGGAGAGACATCCCCATAATCGTTGTGTGGATGCACGAGTTTGCAAAGAATAATTCACAATAATCGCAGAGGCTAAGGAGGGAATAAATGCCCAGGATAGAATTCCTTGTTGGGTAGAGAATGATCCTATTTATTATCCATGCACAGGAAAGCAAGGCATTCGAATCTAAATATTTAACATCAGAGTGAAAGACAGTCGATTCATCTCCTAGTCGAATGCTCAGGAACGGACTAATAACTTAAAGGATAAAGGAACAGACGATAAAAACACATTTTTTCTTTGTATTAAAAATAATAGAAAAAACGCAGAGAAGTCATTTACATTGAGAGCTTGGGTTCGCCATTGGAAATCAAATCAAAAGTACAATAAGCATAAGGTTGGGCTAACTTTGAATTATCTTATCATAAATCGTTGGGCTCTTCAAGACAAATCTGTTGAAAGAATAAAAATGAAATCTATGGATAGTATTATATTGAATAAAACATAAACTTTAACACAATAGAAGTACCTTAACTGAAGGCGCAGGAAGATAATTTAACTACCCTTCAACCAATTTCACAAGCATAGATTTCCAGGACAGAAAGTTAACTAAATTTTTAACATAGTGACGCACACATTCTTTCAACGTTAGAGACATGCATATACAGGGAATTTAACTACCATTCAATACAAATATACACATGCATACCGTAGCCAAATGAGAATGCTCTGAATTCATTGTCTCGCATGCGCTCTGTCCAACTCTTTCTTGCCAACCGATGTGACCTCACCGGTACCTCCCAGCCAATGCTAGGGGTACTCTTCTTCCCCTTGAGCCCCTCGAGCCGAAAAGGGGCCACACACACAATACCAGAGAATTCTATCTCCCGGATCGCCTCACAAGGTCAAGCTACCACTCGTTACTCGAGTTAGGTATCCCAACTCCCACAAAAGAAACTCAACCAAGATAAAATTTGGCATCGTAACGTTACGCAAGACAGATGTGATCCACAATCCTCCTCCACCATTCTTTTTATAGAGTTTTCTTAGTCATTAGTTTCCCAAAACCCTCATTAGATTCATTTTTTCATTTAATTAATTTCGAAAAACCTCCCCCATACACATGTCGCCCGATCCCCTAGTTACACCAAAAAAAAAAAAATATTAATTAATTAAATTTGTCTATTTCCCTCATCCACCTAAAAACGTTCCTAAAAACGTTCCTAAAAACGCTCCTCGGTGTCCCATTATTCCCTTACAATTCTTAAATGACTTACGCCTTACTTAACTCCTAGTTGAGTTCATAAATAGAAAGTTCCAAAGTCTAGATTCTTTACTAAGTTAGACATTCCCATTTTTCTTTAAGTTTCCCCTTTTCTTTAAGTTTCCCCTTTTTCTTAGGTTTCCCCCTTTCTTTAAGTTTCCTTTTTTCTTAAAGTTTCCCATTTTTAATAACTAAGTTCAGAATTAGAAAGTTTAGACAAAAACAACCAATACCCCTTTTGTTAATTAAACATTTATTAAAATTTTCACTTTAATTATTAATGCTTGAATTTTCTTTACCCCCTTCATGTTATATGTCTAATTATTTTTTTTATTTTTTCTTGTTTTTGTTCTAAGGTTCTACTCAGACCTAGGTTTTCAATTCACTAGGCTTGGCGACAGTTCATAAGGGAAAAATTAGTTATTAAACTTTACTTATCACATCATTTTAAGGTTGACCAGTTTCTAAGGAGGCATAGTTTTCTAGGCACTAGGTTTATTAACTTACTAGTTAAAATCGTGACGTGCCCTTCAAGACGCACTACGTGCTCCAAGGGTGCCACTCTCCTCTTTCTGTTTTCTTTGCGCGATGTGACCTTAAATAAGCACTACGTGCTCCAAGGTTTCCACTCACCTCTTGATTGAATTTGGTAGACGAAAAACCCCTGGAGTCAATACTCCGTCAGGTGATCTTGTGGGAGACTAAGGGCCTCTAAGGAATAAGGACCTTTCCTTATTGCACGCCCCTTAGAATCATCGTGAGCGACTGACAGATTCTATCCTCATGACATCGTGGGTCTTCTCGAACTAGATAATTGTTAACCTACAGTTCGAGCCACGATGAGAGTTCTAGTAGGTTGTGGCAGGGTTGTTGCCACACCTCTCCCTCAATGTCTCTGATTGTCGTGCATGAACCATTTACTCCAAATTTGATTCTGGTCAGCAAGATATCGTTATCCTACATCAATCAACGAATCATGTCAGAAATAACAATCAACATAATAATATCTAATCATATGTACATATGTCACATCAACAACATTCAAACCATAACAGTCCACTCCCTGACTCGATCTGGAGTCCAAGGGGTTTCATCGATGCCTCGACATCCTCAATGTCAAGAGTCTTTCACACTCAGGAGAATCTAGTCAATAGCAACTGTCTATGTAAATACAACAAAATAACATATCATCAAATCCACAATATCTCATAATCATAATCAAAACAGCCAATAGTATAATGACCTGGATCACTTGCAAGCAAGTGTCCTCAAAGAATAAGCTCGCTCAGTGTGCACAAGAGCGAGATGTTACAGATTTCATCCTGGATCTCATACCTCGGGCCATTTATATACCTGGAAACCTTTTCATCATATTTCTCCCTCTATCCAATTCTGATGTTCAACCTGTAAAACTTCTCTGTGTACTCTTTCACTGTCATTCCCTTCTGTCTTAGGTTTTGCAACCTCCTGAATAGATTTATCTGATAGTCCTTGGGTATGAACTTAGCTTTCAACTTGGCTACCATTCTATCCCAACTCTTAATCTTTTGTTTACCTTTTCTTCGTTTATCAACCTGCAATTCATCCCACCATAGAACTGCATGTCCGTTTAACTCGATGAAAACATGTCTCACTTTCTTCTCCTCATCGACGTCTTCATACTTGAAATTCTTATCCACTGCTTGTATCCAATCAAGTAATTATTCAACGTCTAAGTTTCCTACATACATCGGGATGTCTATCTTTTCTCTAGATCCCAATTTGACAACCGGTTTCAGCAAGCATTCCTCGGAAACATCTTCCCCTACAGCTTCTTCAACCTCTATTTCTTTGCTTTCTTCGTCACTGGTGTCTCCAACATCAGGTTCTCTCCTTTGTGTTGTATCCATCGCATCCAAACTTGCACGAAGTTCTCTCATTTCTATTTCTATAGCTTGATTTGCTACAGGTGGCTCTGCACGTCTTCTAAGCAGCATTGTGTCGATGCCTCTGATATCACTTGATGATATCAACCTATAGAAATAAATTATCTGTCTCTGATACCACTTGATGCAGACCCCCCTTCTCTCCTCGGGGTTGCATGACCTATCGATAAAGGATATTCAACTATCTATGTTGGATTATCTCATCTATGCCTTGTTGTTCCCGAACTGAATTAAACACAGGACCTTTTATCACCTTAGGCGTAGGTTATATGGAACTCGTGGGCCCCTTTCCTTAGTGCTTTAAAATATTGAAATTTTGGGTGGTAGCTCCTTTATGCTATCCCTTCTCCACATGCAACCTCGGCTATGACCCGAGGCTTAATCCCCTGAGCACTTCGTAACTTCGGGTTTTGACATTGTTAACAACAACTGCACCCATTTCGTTTGAACCACAAATCATGAACTCGTCTAGGCAGATCTACGGTTCTCATCTCTCCCACAACAAATGGTTGAGATATGTTCAGACTCCGGTCTTCAGGAGTTCCTCATGTCTTGACACTCATCTTCTTCAAAGAATTTCGTACCCAGAATCTTAGATCAAGCACCACATGCCTCTCTTGATCGACGACTAAGATTCACCCCTTACTCGGCTTCAGGCGACCTCTCTTTCCCCTCAGCTCTTCTTTGAATATCATGAATTGGTGACACGTTTCATTCCAGGTTGATGGTTGGGATCTCTTTGCAGCTTCGGACTTCGACGTTTTTCACCCTTCTACACCCCAAATCTTCTGGTTTAAAAATTTCCGAAAGAACTCACGGCTAACCAACGTGCAACTCTCCAAAATATTTTGGTCTGGAACGATCTTGCTTCCTCCTAAATGGATCTTGGTTGTTAATTTGGAAAAACCTAAAGGATCTTCTCCCTTCGAATATTTATCCCATTAACTCTTTGGAGCTTGTGTCTCTCCGAACCTTTAACTCTTTAAATGGATTTCTTCAACACTTAGTCGGATTTGGATCTATGCATGCCTTGCAACAGACCTTCACACACACTTCAGTGAGCAAACTCTCGAGATACTCCTCCTGATATTATGAATCAAAGACTCTGTCAACGCACTCCTTGCGGGCGATATGCACACTCTGCATACAAATTCCATGTTATCTCCTCTAAGCTCTGAGTCGAATCAGACTCTGTCAACACACTCCTTGTGTAAGCTCGTGGGAGAGAAACAATTGAAACTTATCTAATGTTTCACAGACTCATGCATTCAACAGTATAACTAATACATTCATGAAATACAAAATAACAGAGAAGATTTAAGCAACAACAACACCATGCATTTGGATCAATATCCTTCTGTTATATTCATTCAAATGTAAATGGCTACAACAATGACTATAATTCAACAACAATTAAATCTCCTACTAATTTGTAGTTACCATCATACCTAGTAGCCTAATCTCCAACAACCTCATTTGGGAATAAAACACCTCTACTTATACCAGAGGGCTCCTAGAGTTCCCTCCGACTACCTGTTGGCACAGGGGCAGAGCCAGGGTTCAACTCTACAACAACGCACCAACAAAACCCTAACTAACGACCCTTTCGGCAACACCTACGAAGAAGATGAAGTCTCACCCGAGGTAGAGGGAGGGGTGGTTGTAGGACTCTAGTATCTGCAACCTTAGCTGGGACATAGATCTGTGATTGTAACACCTTGACAAAGCACTTAGAAATATAGTTCATCAATCTTTAACCAGTATCTAATTCGCAGGTAAAACCCTAATTATAGAGCATTGCAGTATTCAACTAGATCTAGCATCTAGCAGCACTTAGCATGACGAAACATATCAGATCTAGCAGATTCAATCACTAAGCACATTCACATAGGTCAGATCCAGCATCTACTCTCATTATTAAGCACAAAGAAACAATAGATATACTTATCATTCATCTATATCAAAGCACTAAGCAAGTAAATACATAAACACATCAACATATCACACAAATCATTCACAACATAGGATGTATGTGGTTCACCCCCACCCTGGGGCTACATCCACCAACTCTTCATCTTATTTATCAGCTTTCTTCAATATTCTTACATGCACAAGACCTTCAGATAAACTTCGTAGAGGACAGGAGATCTGTGCACTCTTCACTAGATCCTCCTTCCCCAAGCTAGGTTACAGCACAAAGCCTACATACAGTGCTTACAGTAACTTGCACTCAGTGTTGCAAACATACACAAAGAACTTACAACTGTTACTTGCACTCAACACTTAACCATTCATATCTCTATATCCTCACTTCATCTCCTAGCATCTATTTATACATTACAAAATCGGGCCTAAGCATGGGTAAACCCATGGGCCGACATCCCCATACCCGTTACATAATCCCACATCCCAAAAATCCCTAAAAGGGGCCAAGATCTTGGGATCTTCGCTTCGTCCTGTGCTCCACCTTCGATAGCTTGTTGAAGTCCCAAAAATAGGTCAAACATGACCAAGGATCCTCAAATATTGGTTAAGGGCCGACAGACCCCCAACACTCACCTGTGACTCATCTCGAGTCACTCTGATCTGGATAATTCTACCTCAAAATCCTCGAGCCTGGCTCGAGCTGCTTTGACTTGTTGTTGTGCCACAACCTCTTTTTCAATGAACTCTTGGATAACAGCTTCATTGACAGGTCCCTCTAGGCGTTGTTCTGTTGTAGTGACGACTTGCTCTAGTTCTTCTCCTTGGCCTTCGATCTCTACGAACAGTTGGCAAGCCTCATCCTGTATAGGTTGGAGCCTCTGAGTCACTTCCATGACTTTTCTCTGAATGGTGTGGACCTGTTGTTGAGAAGTGTGCTGCTCTTGGGATCACTTCATTATTTCAACAGCTGACAAGGGCTTCAACTGCACTTGTATCATTTATGCTTGATACTTCTCCTCTTGGAGTTGTGACTCTAGTGTCTTTAGTTATGGATTCTCAGTGAGTCACTCATATGTCTCGGCACTACGATCACTCAGTTGTTTACATTCCAAGGCGAGGCCCTTGATTCTTTCAAATGTGCCTCGAGCAATTGCTTCCCTTTGATCTCTCACATCCTGCGGGGTGTCGGGCACTATGTAGAGCTCTAAATATGCTATTCTTTGTTGTAGTTGTTGGATAGCTTCTGTGAACTCCTCTACTTTATGTGAAACTCGATCTTCTACCTTTCGTTCTAATCCTGTCACAAAGCGAAGTGCTTTGTTGACTTATTATTGCACTTCGATTTGCTTTGCGAGTAACTATTCTTTTTCCTACTGAATATGTTCTTTCTCCTCTTCCAACTTTGTCTAGAGTGAAACCTTCTCCTTCTTTACAACTTGGTGTTGTTCTACTATTACTTCTTGCACTTGCTTCAAGGTCTGGGTGGATTTTTTTGTTTCTTCTTATGCACGATGAAGGCAAGCTTCGGTCACATCAGCTAGTCGTTGGAGTTGGGTTGGCTCATCTCCCAACTCTCGTTCTCCCGATGGAAGGGGCACAGTGGACACTGCACGACTGGAATGAAGCACTTGTTTTACCCCTTGGATTTTGACCTCAATTCTGTCGTACATCTCCTCCTGCTTAGATTCTTTTTTCTGCAAGATTTCCTGCGAGGCGTTGTTTACAACTGCGATGATGAATTCAAAATCATCTCTAGATGGTGTTACTTTTCCTTGCTTCTTCTCATCTTCTTTTCCATTTATTTCTTTTACTTCGTCATCACCCGCTCAGTCAAGCGATACTAAAGCAGTCTTCTCTAATGCGCTACTTAATTCTTGGACTTCTTCAGTCTTCTTCCTTCTACTGGGTCCAGGTGTGTCATGTTCCTTGTGAGCGGCCTCTGAGTTGTCAAGTTTGAGGTCAAACATCTTTGCAGGGTCAGCGGGGATAAGGAAGTTTTCTTACCATTCCTTGGTGATCTCCTCGAGGTCTTCTTCCCTGAGCTTGTAGTACGACTGAAGCTCATCCTTATGTTTGTCTACTCACGTAGTAATATATATGAAGTGTCGATCTACGCAGAACTTCATGAGGGGTCTGAAGCGTTGTAGGGTGTTCGGTGTCATGCGAGGTTTAGCTTCAATGGATCTCTTCAACTGGAGATAATATGTGTGAAAATCTGTGTTTGACTGCAACTATTTTCCCATGTCGCTCGAGTACCAGAGCGTGGTGAACTTCGCAGCGAGCGGATCAAACAGTTCAATGTCTGGTAAGGTCACACCTTCTAGCATCTCCCAATAAATAGATGTGATGAGGATCAGAAGCCAACTAAAGTGGAACTCGTAGCCCTGATATTTTTCTTCATGACAATCTAATTCTAGCTGATTAAATAGGTACTTTTCCCAGATCATCTGTAGGCCTTCTACACATTTCCCTACGAGATCAATGACAAAGCCTTTGAACTGCGTGGGTCTATTCTTTCTTGCAAGATTCCCTGTGATTAATTGGCATGCTAGGTGCACTACGCCATTCTTGATGGAATCTAACTTGTAGCATCGCATCCCCTTCTATACATCGTCGTAGGTATCCTTAATCTTTTGTGCTAATGCGCGATCTGTGGCTTTTCCTAGATAGAAGTCCTGCAGGTCGGGTCCTTGCATAATCAACCCATTGATCCTATGGATCAGCATCGTATCGACTGTGATATGGAGGTCTCTCCATAAGTAGCCGCTATGGTAACATGAAAGTAGGATCCTAACACAGGCGTTAACTTCCTGGTGCCTTCCAAAGTGTGGGATTTTCATTACATTCAATAGGGTGGACTGTGTGAGGTTCATTGTCCACGGCTAGGGGATTATTTTTGAGTTCTTCTCCTTCATCCTATTCAAGTATTTATACGGGGCGAGCATACTATGGTTATTGTAGTCTCCTAGGTTGAAGTCGTTGAACTTCAACGTTGCGATCTTGTCCTGTTGTGCTCGAACTACCTGTATCCCCTTCGGGAGGTACGCAGTAACCATGGTGTACTCAAAATCTCTCAGTACACTATCACGACTCACTGCCCCAGCCAAAGGCGGGATGTAATTAGGCAGTATGGTTGGGATCAACTTCGCATTTGCTAGGTCATCTCTGTGCTTGGTTCTCTTTTCTGTGATGACTCGTGATGGCCCGGATCCACGACCGATCGATGGAGAGGAGTGCACTCGTCTCGTCGATGACCCTTGAATACTTGTAGACATTACTTTCTCTTCCATGAAATCGATGAGAACTTCTTTGACGATTTTCTCCACGGTGTTGAGCTCGTCCGAAATACACGCTTACATCGGATGGATGAATGAATGCCCAAAACCAGAAGATTTGATGTTGATTTTACTAATCACAGTGCAGTAGCAATGAGTTCTCTCTAATACAATTTGCAAAAATGTTCTCGGTGCAACAATCGACGGAATAAGTAGGCAACTAGGTAACGGATCTCTCCAACGGAAGAGAAGCCTTCATTAACTCAGGTATGCATGTTTTGGTGCAGTCCCAACGGTCTGATGGTGGGATTTCTGACCATAAATGTCATTCTAATCATTTGTGGCATCGTTCTAATGGTTATATTGTTTCCAACGACTATATTTCTTCACCATGGCGAAGTGCCATGTGACGTTGTTCTGCTATCCCGACGAAGTTCCTGTTTTGAAAATTTTCCTTCTACGAAGTTCCCTCTGGAACCTTCTGTAACTTTTTGATCTTTTCTCTCTTCTTGCTGAGATTTCGAGCCTTTTTCCCGATGATATTCATCTCGTTATTCCTCTTTCCATTCTAATTCATGTCTTCTTTTGGCATAGTAACTTTGCGCAACTGATATTCCTTCGTAGTGTGCATGGGTAATACTTCTTCTCTAGTTGGGGTAGATTCTCTACTCTCCTGTACAGATAGGTGTCTCAAGTCCTTGTGTGTCCTTTCAAATTTGACATCCAAGTCTCTAGTCCTAAATAGATTCGATATGTTCTCTTGTTCTTCAATCAACTGTTTGATCCTCCTAGTCATGAAATCTTTTAATTCTTGCTTCTTCTTCTCTAAGACTTATTCTTCTTTCCTTCTAGTCTGATCCTTTTCAATCCAAGGTTTTCCTAGTAACATAGTAAATGGAGCGATGTTCTCAATAAATTTAACAACCTCAAAATCTTCTTCTATCGAAGTTCCATGGGTACTCATAGATATCTGGGTAATTATTCCACATAGGGTTATCATATTTGCTCTAAATAATCCTATTCGTCCCAATGAAGGAATCATAGCAGGTTTTCCTATAGCTTCCCAAGTTCTTTCTGTCATGACATTCACCTATGTTTCTTCATCCAGAATGCAATCAATGTCAAAGTCTCCTATTCTTACTTCTATTTTCTCTTTCTCTTTTAAGATCTCTGATAGATTAGTATCTCGGTGGTCATTCAGGGTTTTTTTCATATGTAATAGTATTGTCTCTAATTTCTTTTGGTTTTCTTCCAAGGTATCAGTTTCTTGACCTTTCTCAGGGTCTACTTGTTCCATATTCATTTTTTCAAACTTGGCAATCATTCTATGGAAATCTAAAAATTCATGCTCCATGGATTTACAACAAAGACAACTAGGTATTCTACCAGTACATTCCTTAGCCAGATGACCCGGTCTTCTACAACTGTAACAAAGGGTTAATCCTCTCTTTCTCTTAAATGATCCCCAGCCTTTCCTATACTGTGCACTAGGATCATAGTGGTTAACCTGCAAAAAATTCTTTCTAGGATCCTGCATCCATTTGTTAGTCCAAACATTCTTTCTATGCATAGGTATAACATATCTTTCACTATTTTTATCAGATCTATTCATATCAAATATTCTTTCATCTAGTTGTGCCCTAGTTTTCAAGCTAGGAAAATTTGTATCAAACATACCCAAATCCATACTTTAGAAACAAATATTTCCACTTATCTTACCTTTAACAAAGAACAAAGCTCCCAGATCTTACCTCTTTTCTTCAGATCAGACTTCTTTTCTTAGCACAGAGCTTCCACAAATTAAGTAGAATTCCGCGCACTAGGGCAATAGATATACGCACATAGCTTTCATAGTTTCAAGTCAGATCTTCGCGTAGAGCTTCTTTTTCTTCAGTTCCCAACAATCACATTTTCAGGTCTGATCTTCGCATAGAGCTTATTTTTCTTCAGTTCCCATCAATCACAATTTCAGGTCCAGCAACAGAACCATTTCTTGGCACAGGGGCAGACCCAGAGTTCAACGTACAACACCGCACCAATAAAACCCTAACTTCCAGCCCTTTTGGCAACACCTGTGAAGCAGATAAAGTCTCACCCAAGGTATAGGTAGGGGTGGTTGCAGGACTCCAGTGTCTGCAACCTTAGCTGGGACACAGATATGTGATTGTAACACCTTGGAAATGCACTTAGCAATATAGTTCATCAATGTTTAACCAATATCTACTTCGCAGGTAAAACCCTAATTATATATCATCGCAGTATTCAACCAGATATAGCATCTAGAAGCACTTAGCATGAAGAAACAGATCAGATCTAGCAGATTCAAGCACTAAGCACATTCACACAGGTCATATCCAACATCTACTCTCATTATTAAGAACAAAAGCAACAATAGATCTACTTATCATTCATCTATATCAAAGCACTAAGCAAGTAAACACATCAACACATCAACACATCGCACAAAGAATTCACAACATAGGATGTACGTGGTTCACCCCCACCATGGGGCTATGTCCACCAACTCTTCATCTTCTTTATTATCTTTCTTCAATCTTCTTACATGCACAGAACCTTCAAATCAACTTCCCAGAGGATAGGAGATCTATGCACTCTTCGCTAGATCCTCCTTGCCCAAGCTAGGTTACAACACAAAGCCTACATATATTCCTTACAGTCACTTTCACTCAGCCTTGCAAACATACACAAAGCACTTACACCTGTTACTTGCACTCATCACTTAGCCATTCATATCTCTATATCCTCACTTCATCGCCTAACATCTATTTACACATTACAAAATCGGGCCTAAACATGGGTAAACCCATGGGTCGACATCCCCATACCTGTTACATAATCCCAAATCCAAAAAGTCCTAAAAGGGGGCCGAGATCCCGTGATCTCCACTTCGTCTTGCGCTCCGCCTTCGACAGCCTAACGAAGTCCCAAAAATAGGTCAAACATGACCAAGGATCCTCAAAGCTTGGTCAATGGAAAACACCACCTATCTTCTCGAAGTAAAAACTAACTACCCATTAAGCATCGTTACATTAAATTCTAAGAGTGAAACTCTGAGATCTCTCGTGATCGTTCAACTTCCAAGCATTTAGATTTTCTTTAGTTTTCAATCTGTTCAAAAATATTTGCAGGAAATGTGAGCATTTAAGATTCCAAAATTATTCAAAAGTTGCGCTAGGGCGTTGAGTTGTCTCTCCACATGTGTTTTGTTGACGATGCTCCTACATCAACTAGTTACATGGAGAGAGTTTCTGGTAGGCAAGAATACGGATGTTACTCCTCCTCTCCTAATAGTACACATATTGCACCTCCTTCATAGAATATTTTACCCATTTGTAAGATTAATTGGAAATATCCATCCCTGTCTTTGCACACATATAGAAACACATATCAAATAGCATTATCCATAACAACTATAAATAATAACCACGTGTTCACAACATAATATCCAAATTGAGACATTAGTTCCTAACGCCACTTGGGTCCATATAACTCGACTTACCCCAAAGTCTATATACATGTGTTTCTCCCTATCACACTTGAAAAATCATTTGTAACATCACAAAAATACATCAATTCCAAAGTACAATTCATACATATCCATCATCATATCAAATCATAAGTCTATGGACCCCCATCATAGTTTTCAATAGTATCAATCAATTCTCAACATTTTCATGGTTCATACCTAATTATCACATCAAACATTAATAAAAAAACCATATAAGTCAAAAGTGTTTCATTCATAAATATATTCATGATGTGTCCATCAACAAAAATCGGGTTATTTACACATCAAGAACACCCTTAAATAATAAGAATATCATATAATAATAAATCTAGTTAAAGAAGGACATTACAACCTTATTGTCTTATCTTAGGAATGTTACACATCTTAGTGAACAACAAATATCAAAACAACACTTATTACAAAGAGACATAAACCATAAACATAATCAAATATGTGCTCTAAATTATAAAAGAAAATAAACCATTACACTAACTCAAGATGTATTAAAACAACCCATAAACTTGGCAGAGATATCATGCTAGCTATAAATAGCCTTATGATTGTAATCTTAACTACGCCGAAGGCATTCTTTGAGTGGAGGTTCTTGCTCAATTTTCATTATCTGTCGAGGTCCTATGCAAGCATGACATGTGTTAGTGTAGTTCCAACCACTTTTCTATTTCCACAAATACTTATTACCTTCCTCCACTGCCTTGAAACACCGCCTTTGCACCACCGTTGTTATCCTTCCTCTTTTCACTGCAGATGTTGACAACACCGCCTTTTCACCACCACCCTTATCCTTCCTCTTTTCACTATAGACATTGATAGTAGTGTGTGATTAATATTAATTTTTTTATGTTTTCTTGGTTTCTTCGCAGAGGCATTAACCATTGAGAGTGTCGGGGGAGAGAGGTTGGAAAAACCTCTGATGGGTTTGTCGGCTTCTTCTTCTTCGTGAAGCCACAATAAAAATAATAAATAGATAATTTTATCGGAGGTTCAATGATTAGGAGTAATCATGATCAGTAAGAAGATGGGTATGAGACCATAGAAAAATGTACCCACAGAATAGCTTAGCACTTTTGAACTTGATGTTCGCTTTCTTTCTCTGACAACGATACAGATCCCCCATAGGCTAGACAGAGGAGAGAGTCTTTATTCTCGGCTGCCATGCTCAATATACTCCATAAGTTGTGCCAATGATACTGGACTTCGACAAAATGAGTGCATTAAAAAACAACAGAGAGAAGAAACCAGATGATTTTAGTTTTTTTTCTTTGGTTTTGAACAAAAATTGTGATTTTGTGCAAGTTCATCAAAGTAACATTATTAGCACAGGGCTGCATTTGATTCCTACTTTCAGGTGGTGGGTGGATTGATTGGTTTCAGAGGGAATTTCAATCGATAATGTAGAGACATAGGTTGAATTAGAGGTTTTCTTGGTGTATAATCGTTTTCAAAGTCTTGTTTTTCGGTTTTCTTGGTATATAACCATTTTTAGAGTTTTATTTTCTTTATTTATTGACCCTTTTTTTATACATACAATATTATCAAAGAAATCTCATGAGGGGACATCATCATGGTCGTCCATCTCTAAATTTAATTCCTGGATCATTCCTTCTCACATGCATCGAAAAGGATATATGACAAGTATAGAGCCTTGATCTTTTATATCGTCACCGTCTTTCAAAATTAATATAGAAATATTTTATATAATAAATAAATTTATATAACACCTGCCATATTGTTGTGTTGTCCTTGTTGGAAGTCGTTCTATGCAGGCATAGGTGTTTCTTCTCGAATGACGATAAAGGCGAGTAGTGTGAGGTAGTTGGGGGATCTGATCGTGAATGTGGGTGGGAAGTGGAGTGAACAGGACATCATCCAGAAGGGTTTCTAGGGGACTATCCTCCTTTGTAAGAATACATTGTTCCTCAGACACTGCAAAGAGATAGTGGAATCTCTTCTCTCATTTATTTCCATGTATTCGAGGAGTTTTCACTGGCCAGGGTGAACTGCTATAGAAATCCTCTAGAAGGCTACTAATATTGTTTTAAAAGGGAAACCGAGTAAACAAAACTCTATGTCTGCCTATAGGGCTCTTCACATATTATGTATTATGTTTCTGAAGGGCGACACTATTTTATAGAGACAAACGTTTACTATGGTTTAATATCAAGAAATACTTATCCAAGGACAAGTTACCTTCATCGATAATACATATAGTTTAATACAATGCAAATTTTATATTTTTCTTATGATATGTTTTGACAAACGTGTCAATTTTTCCCTCTAAAATATATGGCTCAGTTGATGAAAATATCTAGCACAAACCAAGTCTCTTATCAAATGACTAATTTCCTAGTAAGTTATTTTTCTTCGTACCACTACAAGGAAAAGACCTAGTAGTGGAGGTTATAGTGGAGGTTTTTAGTGTTACAAAATTGGAAACAAATGTCAAAAAAACCTTTTCTAAAACATTCATTTTTGGTAGTGGATGTTTTTTGTGGAAATTATAATGGAAATTCATTATAACTAAAAAAATGTGGGTGGTCGGAGGTTTTAGCGAATGTTTTTCTAGGCGATGCGCTCCATCGAGTATATGCACCAGTGTGTTCTCAAACATAAAGCACTGATGTTTACATTTCATTGAAAGCACCTGGACAGTCAAAAATATATTGGGTCACCAGTCCTTTTCTAAATAATAATGCACCGGTGATTTAATAATAACAATGCACCAGTCGAATCTATGATACCATGCACTAGTGCATTTCAAGACAAACCCGACCAGTGACTGAAATTTAGAATGCATCGATGTGGAAGTCTAATACAGAAGCACTGGTGCGTCATTTTAATTAAACGCACCAAAATAACAATTTTTATTATTATAATTGTTGTTGTTAAAATAGTATTATGATCGGTGTTGGTTCATTGTATTGCACCATCAGTGCACATTTTATTACAGCACCGGTGCTTTTTAGCATTAAACGCACCAGTGTTCATTTTCTCTTTTTAGAAACATCGACCTATGACAGTGCAATTATTTTTATTTTTTAATTCCATTGTTCATCAAAAAATTGGAATATATACTAAATAGTATTTGTTGGCACAGGGGAAGACCTAGGGTTCAACTCTAACATCGCACCAACAAACCCTAACTACGGGCCCTTTCGACAACACCTACGGAGAAGATGAAGTCTCACCCGAAGTAGCAATAGGGAGGTTGCAGGACACAAGTGTCTACAACCAGAGGAAATGAAAAGTGAATCCATAACAACAACACAGATAACCTAGCTATGCTTTATCAATATTATGCTTGCTTCACAAAGTTATATTAATGATCTAACATACACGCAATAACAATATAACATATAGAAAATAATCACAACATCGACCACGGAGACAACAATATTTGCGTGGCTCACCCTCTCCCTAGGGCTACATCCACAGAACTGTGTTTCTTGATATATTAAATGGAAACATATAGTTCCATCTGCGCACTTGGTTGCATATCTCTCTATATTCCTCTCTTTCTCTTCCCTCCCTGTGCACCTAGCTATAGGGTTCGTCTTCGCACCTAGCTGAAGATCCAGAATACAGAATTCTCTTACAACGAACACTTCTCTCTCTCATTACACAGTAACAATAATCGTACTCAACAAAATAAGCGAACAACCCACCCCTCTTCTCTCATCTAGATCTTTATTTATACATTACAATGACTCTTGGACAACCCTAGACCGAAGCCTAGGTGTCAAAACCCTAGATGCTAAAACCCTAGATGCACTTGACCTGCATCTTCATGGCTTCACCAACCTGTCCTTCCTTCTTTCCCACGAGGTGCTCCAAAGAATCCATTGGTCTCTTTCTCCACTTGTTGAGTTTTCCACGATCCATCTTCTTTGTTGATCTGTTTTTCTTGATCTTCGCGTTCAACGTTTTGCTTTCCTTTACTTCGCTCCTTCTTTTATACTTCTTTGATCACTTCGACCTATCCTCGATTTTTGTGCCTTCCGCGCTCTTCGTGATTCTTATTTCTTCTTCATGTTTCTTTGTTTTCTTCCTTAATCCATACCCACGGGCCAACAGTATTCATATAAATTAAATTTTGAGTAGTTCATTTGGATATGGTGTTTGGATTGATTTTTTATATCATAAAATTTTGCATCTCTTAATTATAATATCTAATTATCCATATATTTAATTAGCGATGCAACATTTCACAATTACATTGGACAATTCAATAGAATAAAATAAAATGTATTTTATTATATATGAATAAGAGGCTCTTTGTCATACAAAATGGGACACTTATTGGTAACCCCTTTTCTTTCAATTGAGACACTATGACCATTACATTAAACAAATTGTATGATTTTCACAGACAATTATTTCAAAAAATACAACAAATTGAATTGATATCCAAATATATTGATCATCAATCTTCGTTGGAACTGTTGTCAGTGCTCGAGCTACTTCCATGACTTGGGTTATTTGGCCAATATTTTTGTTGATTGCCTCGATTTTTTTCCTCTTCTTCAAGTTCCATCTACAAAAATAAAAATAAACTGTAATGAGTGTATCTACATTGGTGAGAATAATGAAAATTGAAATAAATAATATACATTAATGTAAATTGAAAAGCGACGTACCATAGAAAGAATTGAGTCATGAATGATACACATTCTTTCAAAGCCAAATCTCATGCCTTTTGTCAACAACTCTTTTGTTGGCACATTTCCATACTTTGTTTTCTACAAATTTTATACCCCATAATAAATCATAGATTTAATATAAATGATTTTTTTTGTTCCATTGATTATAAAATGAGAAAAATAAAACAACATAGATACTTACAAATTCCACAATTAATTTTTGATATGCCAACATATACTCACAACCCATACTTAACCCAATGTCAATCAATTCTTTTGATGGCTCTTCTTTGTATGTTAGCACATGTTTGAAGACATTCAAGGATGGTTGTTGTAAAACAACTTAAAATATACAAAAATGAAATCTTAAGTTGTTATAAGGAAATAACAATTACTCACAAACTTTGTTATCAACCATTTTCTTCCTTGTTGTCATGTTTTATGTGTTGAATGGGTTCCATTTTGTTTTGTTTTCTGCAAGAAAATACTTGAAAAATAATATTTAATGCTAAAGTATATATTAATATGTACCTAATAGAAAAGTTCAATTATTTCATACATTTAAAGCACATTGTTGTTGAGATGGCTCCTTCAACGATGCAATTATGTCTATTTCTTTGACCATCTCCTTGTACAGGTTTTTGGACATTCCTACTGGCCGATTTTGGATATCATCTCGTTGGTCATTTGGGATTTTCATAATCTTCCTGAAAAAAGTAACATGACAATAAACTATTTTTATATTGATATATGAAAACGAAATATAAAAAAAAAATTGATATTAAAAAATGAATGTTAATATATACATAATCTAAAAAAACATTTTAAGGAATATTAATTTTTGAATGATTATTTTTTGGTGTTGTATGTTTTTTCTATTGCAAGACTGACATGTCTCATTAACCATTTCTCTGGAAACGCTTCCTGTAATTTAGATATAACCTGGATTGATTTATGTATTGTTAGTGGAAAGTGTGTCTATACATTTGTTCCATTATATCCCTTATAGTTTTGTAAAAGTTTTTCCCCTTTTTATTAACCTCCAACACCACTCCAAATGAGCTAAGGATCAATTCATCAGCATTTACATCTTCTATAATTTTATTTTCTTAGGATGACATTATGTTCCTTCGTTGTTGGTCCCTGTAGAAAATTAAACATATGTGAATTAATAGATTGTTTGAAACATGTTATCTAATATTCTTAAGTATATTATTAATGAAAATTCAAAAAAGAACTCATATTGAATAGTATTTTTTTATTCACATGATTCATCCTTTTGCAATTTTTTCATCAAGCTTTTACACTCTTCTGCACTTAGATCACAAAGAATCTTATTGAGCTTCCTCATTTTGTGGCTCTGCATGACACACACTAACCAATACATATTATTTAAACTTACATATAGTTCAAACATATTGATTTTGTATAGAATTTACAAAGAACTTGTTTTTTTCTTTTTCTTTTTTGGATGTGTTATCATTGTGCCGATCAGAATTTTTGTTATTTGAACTATTCTCATACATTTTTTTTCTCAATATAAAACCTATATCATTCAATATCGAAGTTATTAAATATATTTTATTAATAAATCACATAATTTTTAGCTAAAAAAAAAAATCGGTTTTCGATGCACTTGAATAATATGAAAGCACTGGTGTGTTCAATATAGGAAACACACCGACAATAAAAAAACAAATTTAAAAAAAAAAATACTTTAAATTACAAAGGTGTGATATGTATTGATAAAAACATCGTGCCTAGAGTAAAAAATGAAAACAAAAAAAATACCATGAACAAAAAACAAAATAACTGAAAAAAAATACACATCGAAGAACGATTTTTTTTTTTTTAATTATGTTACAGCATTTCCAGTGCGCTTTATTAGTAAGCGCATTGGTGCATTATAGCGAAATCCACGCACTGATAACCAGAAAATGTTTTTTTTTTTAAACGTGACAGAGCCGACAAGGTTTAGATCTGATGCAATAAGTGGTCCCCTTGCATCACATGCCAAACACCTTATATATAGAAACACAAACTCATTAAATCCAAAATGCCTAAAATGAAAATCCCTAATTGTGAAGTGATAAAGGGAGTTAAACCCTAAGGTGAAATTTTGCAGTCACATAAGCAAGAAGAAGCAAGGGTTTAAAGTAAGAATGATTTTTTTTTTTTTTTCTGAATTTTAATTAAATATAAATAGGGATACAAATTGTAAAAAAAATATTATAAAAATCAACAGCAAAATTTAAAATTTTTACTTTGTAGGGTTTTGAGTGAGTCACAAAACCCTTCAAATTTTGATCTTCTGAATAATTTTGTTGCTCCAAAAGGGTTTTGAGTGAATAACCATACCCTTCAAATTCTGATCTTCTGAATAATTATGTTGTTCCAAAGTATTCTGCTACTCGACAATGCTCCCTGGTATGTCTCTCTTGCAAATATCTCCCCTGTAAATTTTGGAAAAATAATGAAATAGTGAATAGCTTAATACTATTTAAAGGACTTTATGAAAAGGGTTTTGAGTGATTCACCATACCCTTCAAATTTTGATCTTCTGGATAATTATGTTGTTCCAAAGTATTATGTTGCTCCACAGTGCTCCCCGATATGTCTTTCTTGCAAATATCTCCCCTATAAATATGAGAAAAATAATGAAATAGTGAATATATATATTCTTACTATTTAAAGGACTTATGAAATTAGATTTTCATAAAATAAATTCCTGTTCATTTTTCAATTGTAAAAAAACAAAGTC
>JZKD02S1022286.1:476671-494957 GCA_000966675.3 Picea glauca | reverse complement strand
CAAGTGGTGGAGGAATAAGTGTTGCCTACTCATCTGGGTGAGGTGAAGGAGGAGGAGGAAGACGTGGAGAAGGATCATAGACACCCTTATCATTTGATGGTGTGCTAGATGAATGAGTACTAGAGGAAGAGTACATATCATCGTTATCCCTCCTCGTTGCTAGTATCCTGGTAGATTCAATGATATGATGCATAAGAGGCATCATATCCAGCAACATATCTCTCTAAATATCCAAGAGCATAGGATCTTCCCTAATGTCTCACATCAGCACAGCAAAAACTCCCACCTCAACCAAAAGTGCACAGAATTGGTCACCCAACTCCAACCTTAATCTAGTATCCGGCCTACGACGCATGTAGCCAGGTATCTGCACCTGAGGAACCTGACTCATCGCGGCCTCAAGCATCTCCTCATCCACATATGGTGGGGGAGGAGGCACATCCCCAAGGAATGTGCCAATATCTACAAAATATATAGTACACAACAATAATTAGACAGTTTCATTAAACAAGTTAAAGAACGTGTTAGAATTAATCTTATTCTAATTAAGTAAGACAATAAAATGAAACTAGATTAATTTAAACAAAACATTAATATTACCTCTAGCATATGGTGGCTCATCTAGTATGAAGAGGATGTTCATACATCCTCGTCAATCTAACGTTGTGTAAGGACACAACACCATCACGAACATATGATCGGCCTCATTGGCTAGTATCCCAAGTGCATCAGTGGAAATCCTGGCCGAAAACTCTAGCTAGCCCCTCTTGGGAATCATCTCACCCCACATGTGCATCTGCATTTGAGTCATCGTCCTAGAAGACTAACAGACAAAATCAAGCCTCGTCTTTAGAAACCTCTCAAAAAATAAACAAAACAACTATGAAACAAAAGGGAAGTTCTCCCTCCCATGTATCATAGCATGACATCTATCTAGAGATATACAAAATTGTCGCAAACAAATGGCAGATCATCTAATACATCGTGGCCTATGTACCAAAGAATCAATATAATACAAAATAGCACAACTAATGTGCTTCCCATCATTGGTAAAGTGTGCAATGGTCATCACTAACAGTGAGAGGAACCTAACCTCATCTTCATCAAAAGAAGAAATATGTAGTTGTCCACCAGACGCCTAAAAATCAGCTGGAGAAAGTACATCAACCATAATATATCTTTGAGAATACATGAGTTGAATCTCTATTGAAACACCAACTGGAACATCAGGGGACCAAGGAAAATCCTCCCCTCTCTTGGATATCCCAATGATAAAATATATATCCTCCTCAGTGGGTTGGTACCACTGATCAAGACCTACACAAAAAGCATGTCAATGGAAATTCCATCGATAGATCAGTTGCACCAAGAACCCGGAGTTCCCCTTCAGGGATGTAGCCTCCTCATTGTCCTTAGGGAGGCCTACATTCCTCAAGAGGACTTGGGTCACTATAGTAATAGGGAGAAGGTACAAATTCCTCTCCCTCTCCCTCTCTCTCACCTCCCAATCCCGTACAACATTGTACAGGTCAACTCTTTGTTGTTGTTTCTCTCTCCATTGACGTCTTTGAATGATTGACATATAAATACATCAGCCTCATACATAAAACAAAACAAAAAATAGTAAATGAGAAATTTATTTATAAATACAGTAAGATAACTTTCTTCAAAAAATAAGTAAATTTCAGGGATAATTTTAGGGGCTAAATTTCTCTCATGGGCTAANGTTAAAGAACGTGTTAGAATTAATCTTATTCTAATTAAGTAAGACAATAAAATGAAACTAGATTAATTTAAACAAAACATTAATATTACCTCTAGCATATGGTGGCTCATCTAGTGTGAAGAGGATGTTCGTACATCCACATCAATCTAACGTTGTGTAAGGACACAACACCATCATGAACATATGATCGGCCTCATTGGCTAGTATCCCAAGTGCGTCAGTGGAAATCCTAGCCGAAAACTCTAGTTGGCCCCTCTTGGGAATCATCTCACCCCACATGTGCATCTGCATCTGAGTCATCGTCCTAGAAGGCTAATGGAAAAAATCAAGCCTCGTCTTTAGAAACCTCTCAAAAAATAAACAAAACAACTATGAAGCAAAAGGGAAGTTCTCCCTCCCATGTATCATAGCATGACATCTATCTAGAGATATACAAAATTGCCGCAAACAAACGGTAGATCATCTAATACATCATGGCCTATGTACCAAAGAATCAATATAATACAAAATAGCGCAACTAATGTGATTCCCATCATTGGTAAAGTGTGAAATGGTCATCACTAACAGCGAGAGGAACCTAACCTCCTCTTCATCGAAAGAAGAAATATGTAGTTTTCCACCAGACACCTGAAAATCAACTGGAGAAAGTACATCAACCATAATATATCTCTGAGAGTACATGAGTTGAATCTCTACTGAAACACTGACTGGAACATCAGGGGACCGGGGAAAATCCTCCCTTCTCTTGAATATCCCAATGATAAAATATATATCCTTCTCAGTGGGTTGGTACCACTGATCAAGACCTACACAGAAAGCATGTCAATGGAAATCCCATCGACAGATCAGTTGAACCAAGAACCCGAAGTTCCCCTTCAGGGATGTAGCCTCCTCATTGTCCTTAGGGAGGCCTACATTCCTCAAGAGGACTTGGGTCACTATAGTAATAGTGAGAATGTACAAATTCCTCTCCCTCTCCCTCTCTCTCGCCTCCCAATCCTATACAACATTGTACAGGTCAACTCTTTGTTGTTGTTTTGAATTTAAAACAAAATAGGAAAAGGTACCTCTCTCTCACCTCCCAATCCTATACAACATTGTACAGGTCATCCATGAATTTAGCTTTGGAAAATTTTATGAAATACATACAAGGAATGACATTTATTTGTATCTTTTGCATTGCAGGTTGAGAAGCTTAGAGGTAAAGAAATCTCAGGACAAGATATTTTCGAAGGCTGAGAGGAAAAATGAGTCTTAAAGAGAGATAGAGAGATAAAAACGCTCTCAATTTACCAGTTCATTTTGATCGCTAACAGGACCTGTGTGGCCTGTAAAAGACTATAAAGCCATATTTACACCAATTTTCTGTTGTAATCCACCTTTCCCAAGCAAGACTGCTACCTGATGCTTATCTGAAATGGTTTTCATGGTTCCTATTTTTTATTGTGCATCTAGATGAACCAGATCTCGAAACCTTCTGATCTTTGTGACTGCTCTCCAAGGTTCTCTGCATCTTTAGAAACCAACCTCGAAAGAATTGGTTGAGAAAAGTCAAATCTGGGCAAAATACAACCTTGTTGCCATGTAACAGGTTTCACCAACTAATTTTCCCTGAATCCGCCCCTTTAGCTGGTGAAAAGGAAAGCTTTCAACAGCTAACTAGTGGATTTCAAAACCAATAAGCTGGTGAAAACCCAGAAAAACTACCTTGGGAAAAAAATCAAATTTCTCTGAATCTGCAATAAACACCTGAGAGATTGATGGATGACTCGAGGCTGAATGAGTAGCGGCAACATGGAGGGATGATCCAGATCAAGCCCTTAAGTGTGAAAAGGGAATCTCTTTGCCTAATTAAGAAAACTAAAAGTAATCTACTTTCTCAAAGAAAGAGCTTATTCTTCTATCAATCCCTACACTAACCAGTAGAGGCAGATTGATCAAGTAAAACTAAATTTCCAAAGCAGCCAAGAAAGTAATTGACTCGATAATATCATGTTTGATCTTTTCCCAAAAGATAAAAGAAACCATAGATCGTGGTAATGAAATTTGAAAAGATGACAAGACCAACCTTCATCTGACGGAAATATTTTTGGATTTATGTTGCTCATAGACTCCAAATAGTCAGCAAAAGGGTCATCAAATTCATAAAGAAATACCTCTTTGGACTGCTGATCCAATTGTAAATTGAAAAGATGTTGAAGGTTTCTTTTACTAATCTCACTGTTGAATGCAAGTTGCTTGAGATCTGGACCCTTTTTCTTATCATCTTCCTCTTCATGTCTGTTGCAAACCGCCTTTGTCTGCAAATCTGGAAAATGTGGGTTGTCTTCAACATATACTGTAGATGCAATACTTTCACTTACTGATTGGTCAATCTGTTCATCACCTTTCAAGTCTTCATGTCTGCTATAATTTTCCTGTGTCTGCAAATCTGAAAGTTGAGGGCTGCTCATAGTATTTTCCATAGATCTGAAATATGTTGATCTATTACTTTCTCCTGCTGATATATGCATTGGTTCTTCGACATCAATACATCTAAAAGAGACATGTTGATTTTGATCAATATTCAAAATAACAGACACATTTGATATGATGTCGGATATGTCACTATTATCCTTCAACACCTCTTGTCCTACATGGTAAATGTATTCTTCAACAAATAAAGCTTTATGAAACAAAGAAAACTCTTTACAACATCCTTCAAAAAGATATTCAACTGGAAAATAATATTTACAAAAGGAATTGAAGGTTGAATGGAAATTTGTCAAAGAACTAACACTTGCACTAGGAAGATACCGGCACCATTCACGAGCAGTTCCCTCTAATGAGAAAAAGAAGAGCCGGATCTGAACATCCTCGTGTACAATTTCAAGTCGATGAATAAAATCATGAAAATCCAACAAGTGTTCATCTGGCACTTCCCATTCTTCTCCTCGAAATCTGGGAATGTTTCATTCCCATTCATCTCTGCTGGGCACTGGATTAGGGAAACCATAAATACTTGAAAAATCACAGAATTCATACCTCTTTGCTAAGATCCTATTCATGTCATACCAGTGGAGTCACCAAAAATTTTCTGAACAATGGAGTCACCACTGAATTCGTCCTTCATGGAGTTGCCAAATAGATGATTACAACCAAATGATGTTCAGGCTTTGTCTATCATCAAAGCTGGATCTAATGTCATTTCCCAGGGAAGCTGAGCTTCAATCTCCTTTCCCCGGCAACAGCGCCAATTTGTTATCACTCCAAGGAACTCCTTAGGGTTGTAGACTAAGGATGCTTGGTAACTTAAAAATAATGTGTAGGTTTGCTTGGAACAATGGGATCACTTCATTTATTCATGTAACAGACAACTAATCATACAATCAAATGAAACAGTGCTTTCAGAAAACAATAATCAGATCAAGTAATTTTGAAGGAGAGGATGAAGAACACTAATCTTGATTTCCAAATACAGTTGGGTGTAGGGCTTAATACAAGATAGAAAGAAATCCTTCACTTCAAGTCCATGAGCTCAATATAGAGATGGCAGTCTTTACAAGCTAAGATAAACTGAAATAAAGTACAGAAAAGGAAGCATGAATATTTCTGATATTGAAAACAAAAGGAGACTCTAATTTTATTATGCAATAAGAGTCTATACAGTAGCACAAAAATGTATTCCCAGTTTGAACCCATAGTGCTCCAAATGTCTTTGGCTTTATAGCCTTACAAGATGAAATATAGATCCTTGAAAGATGGATCAGATTTACTAAAAATAGTCAAATCAAAATAGATACAACAAGTGTAGGATGAGATCCTATAAAAATGGATCTAGAATACTAAAAATGGAAATTCAAAACAAAATAGGAAAAGGTCCTATCTAATGATCTCTAAGATTAGTAGATTGTTGATGAAGTGCAGTTTTAGCCTCCCAAGGTTGTTTGATTTGGTCCTCCAAAGATAAAATTCGAATTGGATGATGGGTCTTCAAACCCTTGATATTCTACCTTTGAAAAAGAAGCCAAATGTAGTTGAAAAACCTCTTTTTGACCTTATCCCTCAAAACTAGCCTTTGAATCAGACTTGATAATTCAACAACTGTCCATTTGAAGTGGTTTCAAACCATTCAAACTCAAAAAATCCCGATCTGGGCAAAAATTCGGTTATTTTGGCCATGACAGGCTTTCACCAGCTAATTTACCCAAAAATCCGCTCCTTAGCTGGTGAAAAGCGGAGCTTTCACCAGCTAACTAGCAAAATTCAAGACGAGTTAGCTCGTGAAAGTGCAAATTTTTATTTTTTTTTAAATCAAATTTCTCAGTCATGGAGAATCCGTTTTACATGCTTGAATAGTCGATCGACATCTAGAAATCCTAATCTTTTCAATGGTGCTTTCAAATCTGCATTTGGAGCTTGGGAATCTAGTCAAATGTTCCCTACAAGATTAGGCATCATTCTTTAAAAAATGCCAGTGCATTTTGTATCGCTAACAGTATCTATGAGTGAGGTTCACATTTTTTAATTCACATTATTTGATAATAATTATTAAAAATTTCAAGAGCAATAAATATCTGAGAGCAAAATAAACATTCCACAACAAAACAATTATTATTGTATATATTCACTGAAATAAATACTATTGTATTTGAATTTATATGATATATATTTGAGCATATACAATTACTATTTTACAAAGTAAGAAGTATTTCATTGCATAGAATTCAATCCTACTTATAAAAAACTCATGCAGATTTATGTCAACTCCAAGGGATGGGATCTTTTCATGTGGAAACGTGGTACTTTTGATATTTGGTTACGAGCTTTTCAGTCTTCATTGATGTATTGTTCATTGTTTAACATTACTTCTTTGCAATATTGTCTTTAATTTTAGGGGCTATAAGTGAAGGTTTATTGATGTTGTAAATCTTATCCATTATAGGTAAAACTGTAACATTTGTTGCAATAGATAGAAACATGGCTTTATATGAGCAATGGACTTATGATGTTGCTTTGCATATAATGATATGGATTCATCAATTTATGTTTTCCTTTGTTTTCTTTTCATATTGGTCACAAACTCAAAAGCTAGATTCATCAATTAGCTTTGTCACAAGATTCATCAATTAGATTCATAAAAAACCTACCGAATAATTTCCCATGATCCATGGATGGTAAGTGGGGTGAACCATATCCTCAAGGACCATGAGAGTCGAATATGTGACCTCCCTGACTTTAAGGGAGACTATGCACGCCTGGCATCAAGAAACATGTGCTACAATAGCATAAGTGATTAGGTTATCAAACTCCTTCCCTAGCTTCATTAATGATGAAGATAATCAAGCCCTAACTACGACTTGTCCTCGACGTCCTCACCCATCCATGCAAACCTTGTTACTTCACCCTCCCAAATATGCTTATCCATTTCTTTACTTTCTCAATTGTATCTTCCAGCGCACCTAAGGATAAATATGACCCCATACTTAGCCCGGGAGTTTACCAAATCCCTTTCTCCTTTGGAAAATCATACATAGGCTATACCGATAGATCCTTTCAAGCCCAACTGAAAGGACACATAGTTGACATGAACCAAAATCGAATTAGCAATTCTACTATTGTTCAACACTCCTTCACATCTAAACACCTTATCTGCTTTGACAAAATCAAAATCCTTGCCTTAGATCCCTAGTGATAGAAATAAATAAATAAAACACAACTGCAATCGAGAAGACGACTACAAAATCATACATTCTTGGAAACCCCTCATTCATCACCTAGATCATTAACCTCTGCTTAATCTCAATTTTTCTTCTAATTTCATTTTCTTTCTTCATCCTAACCCCTATCACACCTCCCTCATTGAGTTCTTGATTGCTCTTTGCCCCCCTTTCCTTTTTTAACTCTTTCAATCTCAATTATTAATTTATTATTATCACCCCTTCTTCCAATACTTTTTATTCTCAATTCTCCTTACTTTGTACCCCAAAACTTTTTCTCCCTTCTTTTAATCATGTATTTTCCTCTTTAGCATCCACATTTGTTTCATTATAGGGTTCCCAACAACTTTTTTATTTTCTAATTTTTAATTTCAAATATAAATTTAATTTCCTTTTTTTTCAATTCCAAATTCAATTTTTGATAGTTTCTCCCCCATTTTTATGGGACCATTCACTCATTTTAATTCTAATTTTTATTTTTTTAATAATTTGAGACTAAATTTTTTAACAATTTTACTCACAATAGTTTCTTCTCCTCCATTGACTAGTTCATGTTCTCTACCTTTATATCTACCCTTGAGCATAATATTTTCTAATCATTAATATTTTCTTGTCCCTGATGATGGGCAGAGTGTCCACTCGAAACGTTGGACGTTTCAAAAATATTTACATAATTCAATTCCAAAAAATATAATAACAAATAAGAATTGTATCAAACTCTATAGATTTTTCAAAAGGACAAAATTCTTGGGCCTGGTGGACTAGCCATGGAATTGTTCTTAGGATATTATGATTTTATAGAGGAATATTTATGAAGAGTGGTGGAGACAGCAAGAAATCAAGGGAAAATGTTGGGAGCCTTCAATACGACATTCCTACCACGGATTCCTAAAGAATATAATCCTACAACCTTTTAGAAATTTAGATTCATATCTTTATGCAATCGCATATACAAAATTATCTCAAATGTAATTACTATGAGATTGAAGAGTGTTCCCTCAAATCAAATATTTGGAGATAAATTTAGGTACTTAGAGGGAAGAAAAATTCATGAGGTGATTGGGTTAGCCTAAGAATGCATACATTCAATAAAGTTCGAAAACCAAACATCAATGGTGAAGAAAGTGGACCTATCCAATTATTATGACAGTGTAAGTTGGCTTTACATTAGATGAATTGTAATCCATTTAGGATTTTTTCATTAATTCATTGTTTGGATAATGAGTTTCATTTCCTCAATATATTTTGTTGCATTATTAAATGGAGTAACAATCCATTTCTTCAAATCCGGGAGGGGCACAGACAAGGATATCCCATATCCCCCCTTCTCTTTCTTTTAATAGCTAAATTCTTACAAGGGATACTTAAAGAAGCTAAAATAAATCGTAGTATTAAAGGGGTACCTATCAAAGTATCATGAAATATCACACATCTACTATGTGTAGATGATATACAAATTTTTTGTGAAGGCACCAAAAGGTTCATTGAGAAACTCAAGGGTATCATGGATTTATTTTGTAAAGCAACTGCAATGTTCATTAATATGGAAAAATCTATAATGACCTTATGGGGGATATTTGAGTAGGAAAAAAACTTTACTACCTAGTTATTATCTATAAGAAGAGTGATCTAAAACAAGTTATGAAGTATTTGGGTTTATTTTTTAACCCAAATCAATATAAAAAATATGATTGGCAGTGGATGATAGAAAAAGTGGAGAAGAAAATAAATATCTGGTGCAATAGATGGTTTTCGAGGGGATGTCATTTGGTTTTGGTAAAAGTGATTTTGGAAGTGATTTTGGAATACTAGATATGTCTCTACTAGGTCCCAAAAGGTGTTTTTGAAACTAGTAGGAAACTTTGTTATTATTTTATCTAGTCTAGAGACTAAAAAAAGAAAGGATTGGTACTATCCTTGTGGAAAAAGATGGCATTACCAAAATCCATTGGAAGATGGTAAGTTCTCAAAAATCCATTTGTCTTTTCATAGGTCTTTGCTGCAAAAAGTGTGTGAAGGTTAATTCAAAGAACATGCTTGTGGGTTCAAGTAGTAAGACATAAGTATATATCCTTTAATATAGTGGAGAATTGAATCAGAAATCTCCTTAAAAAACAAAATAATGCCCCAATGATTTGGAATGTTGTTATCTATTCTTTCCATCTAGTTAGTAATTGGTTGATTTGGAAAATTGGAAAAGGGGATAAAGTGAAAATTGGTCTCAACCCCTTGGTAGGGAGAAAAGGTATGCATATACTTCCCGTTCAGATGTTTTTGGAGTTAAGGAATAAATTTTATTTTAATCTTAGAAATTTTGCAAACTGGGCAAGGGCCACTACCTAGCACCAACAGTGGTTAACATGGGAAGATATTAGTTTCAGGGAATAACATGTAGAGGAATGGAAAAGATACAAAGATATTCTGATAGACATCAATGTTAGGATTAAGGAAGAGGAGGACTAGCTAATATGGTCATTGAATCATGTTGGAGCATATGTTCTAAGAATAGGCTACAACTCACTAGTAGAAGAAGGAAGAGAAGATGAAAAATTATAGTGGTGGAAAATTATATGGAAATTAAAATTCCCAACTAAAAACAATATCTTTATGTGGTTGAGCTTACAAAACAAGGTTTCCATATGGGATGTTCATTAGAAGAGGATTTTTATGGGGCCAAGATGGTGTTGTCAATGTTAGTCAGCAAAAGAAACTATAGTTCATCTCATGCTTGAATGTCCATGCTCCAAGGAGGAATGGAAAGAGGTGGAAAGATTAATAGGGATTGGGAATCTCTAGGAAGAGAGGAGTACTAAAGAGGCCTTCTGGACCTAGTGTAGCAGAAAGGAGACTTCCAATATCAAAGCACTGCCTCTTAACATAGTTTGGGGAGTATGTATTTCCAGAAAACTAAAGTTGTTTGAAGAAAAAGAGAAACTTCCCCTCAAATGTGTTGTCCAATCTATAAATATTTTAAATGTCTACCCACAAGTGTAGGAAAAAAATATCTCTCGTATGAAAGATGAAGTGGAAATAAATAAGGACATTCCATGGGATTTTTTTATGGTGTATAACAAGGGAACCCTTCTAAGGGAGGTTCGAGATGCATTCTATATTTATCTTCAAATCACAGTATTTCTTCTAAAGCTGGAATTGGTCAATAAACTAACAACTTACCTGAATTTATGGCTTTAAAGATGGCATTGAAACTAGCACAAGAATTTGGTGTAACCCAATTAAAAAAAATTGGAGAATCGATGTTGGATATTAAATGTATGCGCAAATAAATTTATATCAAGAATTTTACATTATGACCATTGTATGATGAAGTTCTCAATCTACTAACTTTTTTCTCATATACATCTTTGTCTCATATTTACAAGGACATGCAAGAGCAGTGTTGCAGGCAAGCTCTCAAAAGCTGGAGTTTGGTTGGAACAAGGAACTTGGATTATTACAATAATACATAATTGACATAATATATAATATAATCATTACCCATGTACTTAAATTTATCCATTTCAATTTCTATCTCATATTTTGTATAATGATGAACTCTCACAAATCTATGGTTGAATGAATAATGTACTATTTTTAATATCATTTTTGTTCTTTTTGAAGGGGATACAGATATAACTTAACATAAACAAACTTTAGTTTTTTAGTGACGATGGATTGGAAATACGAATTTCATTTAAATGGGTTAAATGAACTTATAAATTCCATGGGCATCCGACTATGTATTTTTGTTATATTAATAAAAATACATATTATTTTCCTTGGAAAAAAAATATGTAAAAAAGAAAAACGAATTGGTATATGTTGTGAACATTCCTAAAAATAAATATCTGGAGCAATTAATTCCAACATCACATGCTCCCTCATTATTGACATCCAAGGAGGAAGGTTAATGTTAATAACAAAAATTAGTCAAACTAAGTAAATCGATTTGAGCTATCCCAATGAATTGACACCATCAATACCATTAAAATTATGACATTAAGAGGTTATTATTTAACAATGGGCCATCTTTCCATGATGTCCATAAATGAAAAACTATCTCCAAGCATTCACATAACACCATCTTCACTTCTATGACATCCATTATAATCCATAAAATGCACTATGTTTTTGCACCTGAACAATTGTTCGAAACATGAAATTATGGGGATATGATGAAGAACCTTGAATGACACCTTATTTTTTACCTGATTAGTTTGATATCTACTAATTCCACATTCAGTGAATTCAAACTTTGTTTCATGTTGTCCATAATATACAATATGGTCATTAGGACATGCATCAATTAGGTGATACTCCATCCATATATCCTTCATAAGGGTACACTATTCTTAGTGTGTGTGAGGTAAATTATTTGGTGGGGATAGGAGAATATCACCTAAAAATATATATATATATATATATATATATATATATATATATATATATATATATATATATATATATAGAATATCATATTTATATAAAGAATTATTTTGCATGCCTCAAAATTTGTGGCATGCATGTGCTTAAAATGTCATTCATAACCTTCAAGTTGACTAATAATAACATAGCAGAGAGAAGATGTGTCTTTGAGTCTTTGTATAGGGGTTTTTGTGCCTTATCAATAAGAGGTACATCATGAGTATCTTCATATATTTAATCCACATGTGTGTTCTCATCCATGGGAACAAAGGTGTCATGGATCAACCTATTTGTCCCTTCATTCTAAATAATATCAATGTTGTTTTCTTCTAGAGCATCAACTTCAATTCTATCACCCTCGCCACTTCTACTAAAAAATACAACATTATGAATTCCAAGCATAGGCTCTTTTTTTTGTAATTAAAAATAAATAAATATAATTATTATCAAAATATTACAACATTCAAAGATTTTTAAAAAATATAAAAAACATGTTTTCTCTATCTTACCAAGGGATAATATTTGGTTCACTTTCTAGGTGTACATGCTCATGGAAATCTTTTCTATCTATCGACATGTTAATTCTTCTTCTTTGTATGCCTTTGCATTTTGTGCAAGAGCGATAACATTTACCATCACCAATATTAAGGAGTATGGGATGATTATGAGATGGTTTTTCATGACCATTTGTATGCACAAAATAATTTCATTCATTAAGATCAACATCCACGATGAGAGTCGATGCTTTTTTTATTACATCCTCTATATAAGCTAACCAGTTAGACGCATCAATGCTCAAGTTAAGGTTATTTGACATTGTTTTATATTTAAACAAATTATTGACCAATTCATTAGTATACATTCAAAGAATTTCAAAAATAGAGAATTCAAATGACGTTTACAAATTTTAACCAAATAAAATTTTGACTATGGGTAGAAAATTTTACATGTATTATTATGTCACCTAATCCCAACTCTTCAGAAAAAAAGGGTTTCTTTCTCTCACTCAACTGTGTTTTAAAAGGCAGAAAAGGGTTGTCAATAGACACATCGATAGTATAAAATACTTGTTGTAACACACCCGACCCCTAAGTACCCTTTCTAGGGATGGGGAATCATAATTTTTCTTACTCTCATCATCTCAAGTCATCTCTCTAACATGATTCATTCTCATCCACTTGCCTATATCTTTCTAATGACTATCATCGGTCTCTAATCCAACCTCTGGCTTGCAAGATATGACCTCTCGAATTTCTTCAAACATTATCAGTTGAGGGCCACATGGCATCCACATGGGTCCAACTCATTTGTACCAACTTCAATTTCCTACCTCCTGCACGGAAGGTTTGTCCACCATCCAAACCAACGGTGTGACTTAATCCTCATCTAACACACGGGCTAAAGGAGAATTTGGTGTTCAATGCTTCGATGTTGAACAACCCTTTTCTCTTCTGCACGCATGTCCTCCAGAGTCCCGAATTCCCAGACTTTTGAAATGTTGCCACGTAGCTCCGGCCTTTGGCCCTTTCAACTTATCTTTGACACCACACTCCAAACCTCCATAGTCCCAAAGTCTCGGACTCCTAAAGGGTCCACTCTCACACTTGGTGTCATACTAGATACAAGGGAAAATAAAAGTGGGTCCCTCATACTCCTCCCACCAAATGGAGTAAGTGGTGAGTGCTAGGTATGATACATTGCAAGGCAAAGGTGACACATGTCCCCTTTAGTGAGTGACGTGTGTCACATATTAATCGGCCTATAGGGTCTACGGATTTCACTAATCTAGGTGACACATGGCATGTTAATCATGGGTCCATGTCACCTTGGATGACAACACTATGCCACGTCACTCCGGACTGATAGCCTTCCAAGCCCTTCAATCTCACAGTCAAGGTGTGTTCATGTAACCCCTGGATCTATGGCCTTCGTTACTTTGTAACTTCAGTGTTCAGGGGATCTTTGGTGTGACTTCCTACATGCTCCTAAAGTGGTCAATGTCGGGCTGACCACGATCTAGATATGATGGTCATGGGAGATCCTGAAACATCCTCACATCTACGGCTCTTAACACTTCGCGAATTCGTTGTTCAGGTGCTCCACTCGCTTACCACCCCATTTATCCCAGAGTAGGTAACACCGGGCTGACCTTGGTATAAATCCAACAGACAGGGTGGATCCCAAAGGATCCCTATATCTATGGTTATCGTTACTTAGCAGCTCTGACCTTTAGGGGTTTTGACATTATGGCTGCTCTACTCTCCCAAAGTAGGACTTTGTCGAAGTACCGTAAATGGGTCCCTCCTCTAGATGATCGAACGGTTAAGATAGGTTCTTAACGGACTTCCTAGATCCACGACCCTCATCACTTCGTGACTACGATTTTTGGGGATTTCCTTGTCTTGAATCACACTTCTTTCCGGAGTTCTGAACTCTGAACTCATGGAGAAATTTGATCAATGGTCCACATGCACTCTTTAATGGGTAGTCGAGATCTACTCTGGCCTTAAGGCCTTCAATATTTCTCGACCCAAGATGCAACATACCTCATATCTTCTAAAGTATGACCTCCAAACCACACTCGATCTGTCACCACGTGCACCTCACATCAACGACCAGAATTGGCTCCATCCTTTGGATCTTCGTGAAACTTGCACACTCTGGTGATTGTATTTCAATTTCGCTAGAGAACTAGGCTTCTGGATAACCGTGACCTATGGACACCTGTCCCTCCACTACCGATGGTCCATATTAAATTTGGGCTCCGAAACTTTGGATAATTCACCTCTTTTACGATGAACACACAAAAATTTTCGAACTCGTGAAATCCGAAAGACTCCAAGGGTTAACCCTCGCACTTCTTCTCCATACCCAATGGTCATGAAATACCTTGGTTCCTCCCGAACAGATCTCATTCGCTTGTCCTTCAAACACAGGAAATCCTCCCTTTCGAGAACTAAATCTCACCATCTTTCCCAAGCTTCGTCAGCTTTAAAATACTTAGGCTCTGGCGCTCACTTTGCGCTCTTTCTCCTGAGATTTTATAGTTGGACGAGCATATGTGCACTCCTTGCACCAATATTTCAGAAGAGAAACAATGGAAACTTACAGAACATCAAAGGTTCATTCATTTGACCATGAAGTACACACATAGGCATATAACTCCAAAAATAGATAACATAACATTACCCAATTAGCTCAGAGATAAGCAAACTCGGATATTCAAAACATGCATTTCAATCTAAGTGCATAGGGTAAACGAGACACTTATCTATTACAGATGATATCCAACCAACTGATTGTGGGTGTTAGCCTCTCCACCCAACCATAGGCTCAGAGGCATTCATTCTTAGCACTATGGCCACCCCCGTGACAAGCCATGATATCACCAGGGAAATTCCTACAAATATCTCAAAAAATATCTTTCTCTATCACAACCTCTGCGAGGTTTATCATATGCCTCCTCAACGTCAAGCTCGTATCCCTTGTCTCTGAGGGGTTCTCATTCTATTTCTCTCCAATAACTAGAACCACTCAACCCTTCAATGCTTCACTTCTCTTCTCGAGAGCTTCTCACGCACCTTCCTTCTACATACCTCTATGTCGCACATCCCCCTCGGTGTGTCTCTTCTTTTCTTCCTTTTCATGTATTCTTTCACACATTTCTCCTCCTCGTGAAGGTTCTGGACCTGTCTTGTTCCTTCTTTTAGAAGGAAACTCGGGTCAGTCTGGGCCTACAGGAAAATATACACCATGTGGTACTTCGGGCTGACAATTTCTTATCCCTTCATCCAAACCGTCTATGCCTCCACTCATTGGGGTAGTTGATTGTTTAACCACCAGTCCCTTTCTTATTAACTGATCTCTCCTTGGGATCAGTATGAGGCTGACTATTTCAGCAAGGAGAGAATTTGGGGTCATTTTGTCATAATGAACCCTCTCAACAGTTTCCTCACTATTTCCTCTAGTAATATCATGGCCAGTATTTTGAGGCTTCATCCCCCATAGTCAGTCATTGGTAATGTAAACAATAATGCATTTACATTGTTCCCATGCCATAGCATGGTAATCATAATTAATGATTAATTACAAGTTGGGGGAAACAGGGATGTTACAATCCACTCCCCCTTAAAACGAAACATCATCCTCGGTGTTCTTTCTCAGTAACACATGTCATGCCTTCATCATTCAGCTACTTTAGAAATCTTGATCCTTTTTCTTGGTTAGATCCTTTCCAAGATTTTGGTCTTTGTCACCTACCTTCAATTGTCTTGGAAAGCAAGCACATTAATCACAATTTCATGCGAGAACATTTAATTTTTGTGCAAAATTCAAAAGGAAACTTTCATAATCTAGCATAATACTTATCTGTGCAGTTCGTGGATTTGCATCCACATGGCTGCCTTGTTATCTTGGCTCATTGTTTTTTATGGACATACCCATTGTGTGCATGATCCCAATCAATATTTTATAAAATTCATCAAAGTCTCCTCTTCCTTGCGATCACTCACCCTTCAGGCCCAGGCTCAGGCATCCCCTTCTCTGTTATATAGTTCCTCGAGTGATCCATCTTTCCTTGCCAAGGCTTTCTCACACAGGAAGAATTTTAGATACTTCATTGAGCCTTACATTTGAGGCGTCCCTCAAACTTGCTCTGTCAAGGCATCCCTCTGGCTTGTGTTGACACAACACAACATATTCTAGGGCAATCATGGATTATCAAAGGGTTCTCATGTTTCAACAATAGCATTTTTCATGCTTTCTAGCTTTGACAGCCTTCATATGTCCTCCCTAGACAGATTTTTTTTTGTCTCACCTGTATCACAGATATACATAAATTATGATATATAATCATCAATTTCAATTTCAGAATTTTCTTGCAAATTTGTTACCCACAGATTTCCAAATTCCATATTTATTTTCATATATGTTCTGCATAGGAACCAGATTCACAAGTATGGGAATTTACTTCCCATACCAGTTTAGCTCAGTAGGAAATTGGTCTTCCTTATGGCTTACAACACTTCCATATCCAAGACCCTTTGTTCATGCATCTTCAACATTCCTTAGCCAAACAAATTGTTAGTTTTCATGCACTTTATATTTTCAAAACTATGCATACTAACAATCCAAGTTATTTTCATCTTTTCAAAGATACAAATAAAAAGGAAATATCATTATTTACATATGCATCCTTTCAGCATACTAAATTTTCCAAATGTAATTCAAATATCAAATATCTCTATTCAATGTGCCAATATTCATGGCCCCTTTCACACCCAATGCACCCTTGCATTGATTTCAATTTTTCCACACTTTATGACAAGAACTTTGCCATGGTGTGTTGGAGATTAACCAACCTCTTCACCATAGGACCTATTCAGCAGGACTGTACTTCCTACTACAGGTTGATCATGATCCCAAATTAGCACATATGAACTATAAGTTTCTCTTGAATGCACTCAAGCATTCTTCCTTCATTAGTAACCAGGGTTCCATCACTCATGGACACCAAATTTTCTTTTATTTAATAGCTACACCATTCAAGTGGATTATTGGAAGGTCCTCCTTCCTCAATGGAAAATCCAGTGTCTTCCCTTTTTGAAAACATGCATTTCCTCAAAGCAGTTCCATGCAATGTGTTAACTATGAGCACCTTTATTCCTAATCTCCCTAGATTGGTCATTTTACCCATGGCACTCGTTACTCATGCATTTTCTTGCAAGGATTATAACTCATCCTTGACTGGAATAGACTTCTTCTCTCTATTGTTCAAATTCTTCTTTCCTTAATCTTACCCTGCTTGGGTAGCAATGGCATATAATAGACACTCAAAATTATTCACATATCAGTAATAAATTAAAATACTTTAGAGGATATTCTTACCAAATCCCTCCATACCTTATGCCACACATACATGAATATTTGTATACATGTGTTGGCTGCTAGCACTCTTTTTCTATTTTTTACCTCATCAGTTGTGCTCCATGGGGACTTTTAAAGTCCCTTCAACAATATTTTAACAACAACCTTCTCATAGTCTCCCTTTGCTTGAGGTTGTCCATCATTGGCAACTATCTTTCTCAATGGCTCCAATTTCTTTCTACACATTTCATACATCATAAATATATCAGTTGTTATGTAAAATAAAAATGCATGTATCATAACATTCTAGTCAATAAAACATTTTCAAATATGTCCTAGTGTTGGATTACTGAGAGGGGGGGTGAATCAGTAATAGCGTAATTATAATCATTTTTCTCAAAATAATCCAAGTGTTATATCAATGTAAAATTATTATCCAATAATGAGCAATAAGAAATGAACAATCACACACATACACAGTACACCAATGTTTTACGTGGAAATCCAAATCGGGAGAAAACCACAGAATGATTTTTCTTATATGTCTTGAAGAATTACATTCATTGGAAGCACC
>JZKD02S1022286.1:456900-467863 GCA_000966675.3 Picea glauca | reverse complement strand
ATGATCACATACCTACAAACCTTCCTTAACTTTAAACAACAAGAGACTAGCATTTTCATCAAACTTTTGTTTAGTCTCACATGACTAGTTTTGGATTAGTCAACAACTCTAACTTTAAATAATCATAACTTTGTATCTATAATGAATAAAGATCTGAAACTAATACACATTATTATTCAGTTTGTTTTATGAAATTTTTTTAGGTGTCACTACTTGGAACCTTTCAGAGAAAGAGTTATAGAAAAAATGGCATATCTTGCTGAATTATGGCTTATTCTAGAGAGCAACCTTGTAGAGCGTGCCCCACACGAAATATTTATTGAATCAATCTGAAACTATTACACAGAATACTAAAGACTATACTCTAACCAAAACATTTGTTCTTACTCAATTTGGATCTGTTATGAAGAAGTTATGACATTTTTACCTAAAACACCTATTTTAGACTAGTTTCAGGACTAGCCACAAATCCTATTTTCCACAGAATGTAACTCCAAAAATACAATGACCCACAAGCTAAATTTTTTACCACGGATACTTGGATATGTTTCCTCAATGGAATCGAAATTTCACGGTCTGAATCATTCTAGAAAAAACGTTATTGTGAAAATGGTGAGATGACCTGTAAATAACATACCTTAGAAAGCATCATCAAAGGAATTTATCCTTCCTTGAATTCTGACCTTCTTTTCTTCACCTTCCCTTAGAAATTCAGCTTAGATATCATTTGGTTACCTCAGAAACCTATAGATATTCAATATGCTAAAGTGTGATGTAAAATGAGAGATCCTTGCCTCTTATTTATACTCTCCAAGTAGCTTCCTTAAAAACATCTTCTAGGTCACTTTGTCCATTTTCCTTATTTTAGGGTTAACCCACTTCTAATTTCTCCATTAAATTTATTATTTAAATAATTTATTTTGTACTCACTTTTAATTATAATGCACTCATCACTTCACTTTATTATTTACCTTTAAAATCTCTTAAACCACTTTGACTACTTTGACCTTTCGAGGCTTCTAGATGACATATGAGGGTCCTCCAACTTTGTAAGGCCATAACTCTCAAACCGTGAGGAGCTATGTGACGTTCCACATACCACCAGAAATGGAATGACATGTACTATCCATATAGAATAGTATTACCTGAAAATATATCAAAACTCATATCATTATCCATCAAACAAACTTGGGTCCATTACCCAAACCTAGGTTCTCCAACTTCTCATGGACATAACTCTCTAACCGTGAGTAGTTATGCGACGTTCCACATACCACTGGAAATTCCATGACAACCACTATCCATATAGAATAGTTTCAATGAAAAATCCACTAGCCTTCATCTCATTATTCCGCAAATAATCATGGGTTCTCTAACCATACTTCTAGGATAACTCAATCCGCAAAGCGTCTTCCCGTGAGGGATTTCACCATAAGGGGACCACTTTGAAGTTCATCCATTTGTACTTATTATCAACCATGACAAGACAATAATGAGTCATCTTTACATCAAACAAACTTGGGTCCATTACCCAAACCTTTGTGCTACTGGAATTCGAAACCGTACTTTCTCCAAGGGTTGACTTCAATCACTAAGGGTTGACATCAATCTACAATATCACTCTCCAATAGTTGAAATCAATGGCAACCAACAATCCATACCAACTATCCATCAACCTAAGCCAATTGTCTGACACCTAGCATATCTTTATGCACTTCATTACATTATCCTTAATGTTTTCTGGAGTGTGACACAAACAGTTCTCAATTGTTTCTACAGTCATACAACCATCATTGATATGGTGTCAAACATTTAATTTTCATCATCACACCAGTTTCTCATCCTAGAGAAAACATAATATACAAAAATAAATGAGTTAAGAGCACTTCCCTTTTTCCAACTCCTTCTAGACAGTCTGGGACTTTCAGTCTAGCTGAGTTACTCCAAGGCCTTACTGGATTTACTTAACACGACTTAACCAAGCCCATTCACTTAAATATGCTTATTTATTCATTCTCCTTTTTTCCAGTTGTACTTGCTCCCACAGTTGCTCTTTTAAGACCTACAACTCTGTAAGCAATTCAGGGTTTTTAAAGTGAGACAAGTATTCCCCTTTTTCCTTTCTTTGCTTTTACAATTCACTCCCTATTAGGATCTTCCCACTCTTTTCCTTGAGCATCCTTGGTTAGGGTCACCCTAACCCTTAGGATGCATCAGCATGTTTTAGTAGAAAAAACTTTGTTCATAATGAATCATGAACCTGTTCATTCTTCACATTACCATTCAATTATCAGAATGGTCAACATTCATTTGTTAGTCTTTTATTCATGCATGATGTTTTAAAATGTAATCCAGTATTCTTATATATATATATATATATATATATATATATATATATATATATATATATATATATATATATATATATATATATATATATACTTGCAGCCCATTGCTCAATTCTCAGCAGCCATTAAGGTTGTGACTTTGTTCTCCCGACAGAGTCTTCACACAGTTCCTCCATAGGGAACTCCTTATCCATATCCATATCCAAGCTATATCCATATGGATATCATCCACCTCTGGATGTTAATATGATCCACTGGTCACCCAAAGGTGTTTTGACACCTCCTTAATCAGACCTTGCATCAGTCTCTCATTGATCCTTAGAGTCCTATCGTATTAAAGCAATAGGCCACAACATTACCAAATTTTTATTCTTGTTATTAACTCCTGCTATCATAAGGTCATCCTCATCTAAAAGGTACATTAGTAGACCATACCTTGCAACCCACCACATGTTATATCATGCCTAATTTTCATGTTCAATATTTTTCCATATGCACTCTAACATATCCTTGTGCACCAATCATTTCACCTATGTTTGCAGTGCAAATATATTCCACTTGCTTACCTCTTTGCATTCTCATGCATAGACATTCCCTTGAGTTAACATGGATATACACTCCATTAGCACAACCATGAGCTTTTGAAATTTCTCTTGTCACTTCACTTATACCTTCATGAAGTTTTCCCTCAATCTATAGGGTTCCTTTTTACTTTCTTACTGGATTATTCCAGCAACAATTTTCAATCCAGTAAATTGACTTTACCATTTCCATCAATCCTCCAATCATGAGGGGTCATACACATATACTGGGTTTAATCCTTTATTAAAGAAGTAATTATTACTACTATGGATCCTTTCAATCCATTCACATCCAAGTCTTTCTATTAATGTCCATCAGGATAATCCCACGCATGTAGAATTAGCCATCATTTCCGAAAAGAAATGGTAGGCTTCCTCTGCCACAAACTAGCATGATTCAATGTCGTTGGGTAAAATCCCAACTAAATTTTAATCTGCATTCTTCTACTTAAGGAACTCATGCAGATAATTTTCATTCAACGGTAATATTCTCAACGGGCTCATCTTAGCCTCGGTAACCTAATCTTATGATTGTACAACAACAAGTACAATTACAAAGTGAAGTCAGCTTCTTTATTTGGAAACATTAGCAACACACAGTGCATATTTCCAAAACATCTATCAACAGTAGAAGGCTTCATTCCTTTCTTCAGTAGAGGTTTAACTAAGCCTCTTGGAAATGGGAAAGACAGGGTGTCCCCCCTAAAATTTCTCTAATACTATTTTTATACGACTCGTGCATGAGCCCAAGTAGACCAAGTGTTGTTTTCATGCTCTGATACCAATTTGTAACACACCCGACCCCTAAGTACCCTTTCTAGGGATGGGGCATCATAATTTTGCTTACTTTCATCATCTTGATTCATCTCTCTAAGATGATTCATCCTCTTCCACTCGCTCGTAGCTTTCTAAAAACTATCACCGGTCTCTAATCTTACCTCTGGTTTGCAATATATGACCTCCCGAAGTTCTTCGGGCGTTATTAGTTGAGGACCATGTGGAATCCACATGGGTCCAACTCGTTCGTACCAACTTCAAGTTCCTACCTCCCATAGGGAAGGTCCATCCACCGTCCAAACCAACGACATGACTTAATCCTCATCTAACACACATGCTAGAGAATAATTCAGCGTTCGGTGCTTCGGCAATGAACGTCCCTTTTCTCTTCTGCACGCATGTCCTCTAGAGTCCCGAATTCTCGGACTTCCAAAATGTTGCCATGTAGCACCAGCCTTCGGCCCTTTCAACTTATCCTCAACACCACACTCCAAACCTCTAGAGTCCCAAAGTCTTGGACTCTCGAAGGGTCCACTCTCGCATGTGGTGTCGTACTAGATACGAGGAAAAATATAGTTGGGTCCCTCATACTCCTCCCACCAAATGGATTAAGCGGTGAGTGTCAGGTGTGATATGTGGCAAGGCATAGGTGACACATGGCCCCTTCAGTGAGTGACACATGTCATGTATTAATGGGCCTATAGGGTCCACGGAACGCACAAATCTAGGTGACACATGGAACATTAATCGTGGGTCCATGTCACCCTAGATGACGACATTGTGCCATGTCACTCTTGACTGATAGCCTTCCAAGCCCTTCAATCTCACGGTCAAGGTGTGTCCACGTAACCCCTAGATCTACAACCTCTGTTACTTCGTAACTTCGGCATTCGAGGGATCCGTGGTGTGACTTCCTCCTTGCTCCCGAAGTGGTCAGCATCGGGCTAACCATGGTCTATATCTAATTATCATGGGAGATCCCAAAACATCCTCATATATATGGCTCTTAACACTTCGCGAATTTGGCGTTCAGGTGCTCCACTCGCTTACCACCCCCTTTCTCCCATACTTCGCAGCTCCGGCCTTCGGGAGTTTCAGCATTATGGTCGCTCCACTCTCCTGAAGTAGGACTTCGTTGAAGTACCGTATGCGGGTCCCTCCTCTAGATGATTGGACAATTAAGAAAGTTTCCTAATGGACTTCCCAAATCCATGGCTCTCATAACTTCATTACTTCGGAGTTCAGGGATTTCCTCGTCTTGAATCGCACTTCCTTCTGGACTTCCGAACTCCAAACACACAGAGAGATTTGATCAACGGTCCACGTGCACTCTTTATTAGGCGGTCGAGATCTACTCTGGCCTTTGGGAGTTCTCGACCCAAGGTGAAACATACCTCATATATTCTAGATTGTTGAACTCTAAGCCACACTCGATCTGTCACCACGTGCACCTGACATCAACGACCATGATTTTCTCTGGCCTTCAGAGCTTCGCGGAACTTGCACACTCTGGTGATTATATTTCGATTTCGCTAGACAACTAGGCTTCTAGATAACTGTGATCTTCGAACACGTGTCCCTCTACTACCGATGACCCATATTAAATTTGGGCTCCAGAACTTCGGATAATTTGCCTATTTTACGATGAACAGACAAAATTTTCCAAACTCGTGAAGTTCGAAAGAATTGAGGGGTTAACCCTTGCGCTTCTTCTCCAGACCCAACGGTCATGAAAGACCTTGGTTCCTCCCGAATGGATATCGTTCACTCATCCTTCAAACACAAGAACTCCTCCCTTTCGAGAACTAAATCTCGCCATCTTTCCTAAGCTTCGTCGGCTTTAAAATACTTAGGCTCTAGTGCCCACTTTGCACTCTTTCTCTTGAGATTTTATAGTCAGAAGAGCATATGTGTACCCCTTGCATCAATATTTTAGAAGAGAAATAAAGGAAACTTATAGAACATCAAAGGTTTATTTATTCGACCATGAAATACACACATAGGCATATAACTCCAAAAATAGATAACATAACATTACGCAGTTAACATAACATTACCCAATTAACTCAAAGATAAGCAAACTCAGATATTCAAAACATGCATTTCAATCTAACTGCACAGGGTAAACGAGACACTTATCTATTACTGTTGATATCCGACCAAGTGACTGTGCGTGTTAGCCTCTCCACCCAACCATAGGCTCAGAGGCATGCATTCTTAGCACTATGGCCACCCCCATGCCAAGCCATGATATCACCAAGGAAATTCCTACAAATCTCTCATAAATTCTCTTTCTCTATCACTGCCTCTGCGAGGTTTATCAGATGCCTTCTCAGCGTCAAGATCACATCCCTCATCTCTGAGGGGTTCTCGTTATGTTTCTCTCCAGTAAACAGAACCAATCAACTCGTCATTGCATCGCTTCTCTACTCGAGAGATTCTCACGCGCCTTCCTTTTGCATACCTCTATGTTGCACATTCCCCTCAGTGTGTCTCTTCTTGTCCGCCTTTGCGTGTATTCTTGCACACCTTTCTCCTCCTCGTGAAGGTTTTGGTCCTATCATGTTCCTTCTGTTAGAAGGAAATTCAGGTCAGTCTGGGCATGCAGGAAAAAATGCACCCCTGTGGTACTTCAGGATGACAATTTTTTATCCCTTCGGTCAGACCCTCTATGCATCCATTCATTGGGGTAGTTGATTATTCAACCACTAGTCCCTTTCTTGTTAACCGATCTCTCCTTGGGATCGGGATGAGGATGACTATTTCAGCAAGGACAAAATTTGGGGTCATTTTGTCATAATGAACCCTCTCCATGGTTTCCTCACTCTTTCCTCTAGTGATATCATGGCCAGTACTTCGAGGCTTCACCCCGCACAATCAGTCATTGGCAATCTAAGCAATAATACATTTACATTGTTCTCATGCCATAGCATGGTAATCATAATTAATGATTAATTACAAGTTGGGGGAAACAGGGGTGTTACACTTGTCAACCCCAAAAAAATTCCACAAACATCGATTAATCGATGTTTAATTGACATTCGGCATTGAAACATCAATCAACCATCATTTGTTAGGGACAAAAAACAAAAAAAAATAAGATAAATTTCATCCATTTTGACTAATTTCCAATGTTAAAATGGTTTTTTTAATAAGCATCAATTCAAACAAAATATTTCTACCCCAAATGTAGTAGTGTAGCATGACAATGAGTGACTAGGGAAAAAACCCTAACCATGAGAGGCTTCGTGATTCATCTTTCTTAAAAATATTATTAGAATTTTACGAATATTGAACAATGTTATAGTGGATACCTTGCTAAAAACCTAAGTTTGGTCTTTAGGTTAAGGATACATATCCATGATTAAGACGATTTGAATTCAATTCAAGTCTATTTACAAAATATATGATATATAAAACTAATAATAATAAGTAACTTATTTAAATTTGACATTTTAGCTAAGGATAAATATCCCTATGTAAAAGGTTTTAAGTCTTAATCCTTTCCCTGATAGATTATAAAAAGAATGTTATCTACTTCAACTGATGTAATTGTTTTAAAAAACATTTTACATGAGAATAATCTTGTAAACACATCCTTAAGTTATAGCATATTCATGCCTCACACAATGTCTTCTTCTATTTATAGTGCATTACCATTTATATTAAAAGTATATAAGAAACATCTTATAGTGTTGTATTGTCTCTTACTTCTATTTGTATCTTTAATATATATAATTTTAAGGTCACTATGAAGTGAGACACCAAATTGGTATATGAGATCCCTTGTTTGTGGGTCAAATGCTAAAGTCTACAAAGATTAAAACTTGTAATTTTATTGTATCATTTTCTTTTAAATGCATTTGTTAATTCACTCATCACCAACATATTTTGAAATAATGAAGGACTCTATAAAATATATTTATCTCTCATTTCATCTCTAATTATTTATAAATATATAAAAAATAATAATTATACTATCACCACCAACATTAATATATTTTTTGTCTTCGTGGTCTAGAGCAGTCAGTGAGAGAGTGCGTTGTTAAGACATTATGTAAGTGAAGTCAACGGTTCAAAACCTCTAGGGACACCTCAAATCCAGTTATGTTAAAGATTGGTGCAATCTAGGCCAGGTGTGATCTCCAAATAATTTTGATAACTTAAATATCCTTAGATCATGATATTTCAACCACAAACCAATCCCATAAATCAAAAACATTTAACTAACAAAAAAAACATTAATATATTTTTTATAAATACACAAATAATACATACTCATTGAAATTAAAAACAATAACAAAAATGTGTATATGACAAATTCATAATGCATACATGATATATGACAACAATCCACAACCACTGATGCTGTAGTTATTTCACCATACCTCAGTGGTGAAGGCAAAATCATTTATAATATCTAGACGTGGGGTCCATTTACAGCTTTTGGGACCAAAAATTGAATGATTATTTCATCAGAAATGGACCCCTTCTTATATTTATTCCTATATTTTCATGAACACTAAGGTCACGGTATATATTCATATTTCCTTTTTCATATGCTAAAGTGTCAATACCAACATAATGATAAAATGCACTCTTATTGTATCACCTTTATTGGCCCATCATTCTTCTTCTATGTGCTATTCCGAAGATCCCCTCGATAGTAACAATGAATATTGTTTTATTATGGATATTGGTGTTCCACTATTGATGTCAGATGTAAGGTTTGGTTGCGTTGAAAATGTAATTCAATTCAATTATGTGAGAGTAAAGTTGACAAAAGTTGTATGTATAAATTATTATGTGAGAGTAAAGTTTAAAAAAGTTGTTTGTATAAATTATTATGTGTATGCGTTTATGTGTTTATTTTTGGGTTATGTGTATGTCTTTATTTTAGGGTTAGCAGGGTTTATTTTTGGGTTAGTAGGGTTAGTAAAAGAAGATAGTTATTATTTTGATTTTTTTAATGTTTACTATTATCAAAATATTATCAAAATTGTTAAATTGATTATAATTTTTTTTATTTTTTTTATTTTTATTTTTAAATGTAATTTTAAATGGTTGAAATTATAATTTTAAATTGTTGAAATTGTTGTTTGTAATATAAAAACGAATTCAACATCCTTAAATATCTTTACTATAATTTAATTTTACAATTAATGAATGTTAAAGATTGATATTTATAATTTTATTAATTCAAAATTATTCTTGTTTGATTTTAAATAAAAAAATCTAGTTTCCTTTATTTTTAGCTATTGGAAAAATGAGAATTTATAAAATGTTTAGACTATGGTATAGATAATGTGTTTATGCTTGTGATCGTGGATTGGTTGTTTCAGTCTTATGTTTTATATATGGACTTGTGTATCAAATAATGTATTATGTAATGTAATAATTTATTTCTTTTCTCGTTATTTTGAGCTACTGAAAAAAGGAGAATTTGTTAAATGTTTAGACTCTGGTATAGATAATGTGCTTATGCTTGTGATTGTGGATTAGTTGTTTCAATCTTATGTTTTATATATAGATTTGTGCTTTATATATGGACTTGTGTATCAAATAATGTATTACATAATGTAACGAGTTATTGAAAATGATTTTTTTGTTTTAGACGGTGCTTTCCACTTCAATATCAATGTCTCAATTTTTTAATTATTATTTATTATTTAATATATAGTTTGTAGAGTTGTTTCAAGTATTTTTGAGTTCTTAACTTTTTAAATTTTTAATATAGTTTCAAAAAAGAGTTTTGATCTTGGAAGAGGAAAAGAGAAAGACATTCATTGTTTACATAATATGTAAATGGGTTGTAAGTCCTATACAGGTATGTGTGTGACCCATGACAAGTTGTGTTGTTGTCTTATATGGTTGTAAGTACATTTATTACTGTCAATGTTCTATTCTCACTACGACATAGATAATTTCCTTGTGATTGTAGATCAATTGTTTCAATATTACACTTTAAATATGGACTTATGTATCAAATAATGTATTCCATAATGTAATGAGATATTGATCATGGAGTTTTACCTTATTGGTTTTTTCCACTTTAATATCAATGTCTCATTTTTTATATATTTATTTATTATTTTGTATTTAGTTTGTAGACTTATTTAAAGCATTTTTTTATTATTGTAACTTCTCAAATTTTTAACATAATGTTAAAGCAAGACTTTTGATCTTGGAAGAGCATGAGATGAAAACATTTACTATTCACATAACTTCTAAATAAACACATATTAGTTGTAAGTTTTACATAGACATGTGTGATCCGTGACGAATTTTATTGTTGTCTTATATAATTGTGAGTACTTGCACTATGGATATCATTAATATACATGTAATCAACTTAAAAAACGATTTGAACAACAATATTAATTGTTTTATATACACATTAGATGTTAGTCTCGATCTTATAAAAAAAATACTTTTAACACTAAATGTTTATCCTAATCATATAAATAAATTTGCATGAGTGTTAAGTGTCTATTTAATATTATAAATGAAATAACATGGATGATTAAAAGTTTATCATGTCTATTAGTGTCAAGGTTCCACTCTAAAGAAAATATATAGTTTACATGCCATTCATCATTCCATATTGTCATGTAAATTCTGAATTACCAAACTTTAACCTCAAGCTTACTCATTTTTTTCATGAAAGGGTTTGCTAATGAAACATATAAAGAAATTTGAACATGCTAATGTTGAAAATCTGTCTTTTCGATTGCTTACCCACATAAATCAATATAAACCATTGAATCATATACAAATCATTGTTATTTTATTCTCTTAATAATTGCCACCGACAGATTTCACAAAATGCCAAAACTTTCAAATAGAAGTGTCAAATTATCCGTTAGTCATACGAAATTCATTCAAAATTCGTGGCTATGAGAACGTGTCAATTCTGAGATATGTGTCTATGTACGAGTATTGCAGGCCAATTAATTATATCGTTATAAAAAACCTTACAAACTATTTTAACTTATTCAAGGTTTAATATTTACCATGACGTTTCCATTTTTAAGTTCAAATCAAGGAGAGTATATTCGTGGCTATGAGAACGTTGCAATTTTGACATGTGTGTTTATGTATGAGTATTGCAGGCCATACAAATTATTGAATAAGTTCGTGGGTAAGAGGGTAGTACCTTCCTAGGTATTCTACACATCTTATCACACAACAATACCAAAATAGTAGTTAAAGGGACATGAACCATTAAGTTAAACAATTTATAAACTTAAATATGGA
>JZKD02S1022286.1:444838-456890 GCA_000966675.3 Picea glauca | reverse complement strand
TTTTAAATTTTTAACATAGTTTCAAAGAAAGAGTTTTGATCATGGAAGAGGAAAAGAGAAAGACATTCATTGTTCACATAATCTGTAAATGGGTTGTAAGTCTTATATAGGTATGTGTGTGACCCATGACAAGTTTTGTTGTTGTCTTATATGGTTGTGAGTACATTTATTAGTGACAATGTTCTATTCTCACTACGACATAGATAATGTCCTTGTGATTGTAGATCAATTGTTTCAATATTACACTTTAAATATGGACTTATGTATCAAATAATGTATTCCATAATGTAATAAGTTATTGACCATGGAGTTTTACCTTATTGGTTTTTTCCACTTTAATATCAATGTCTCATTTTTTATATATTTATTTATTATTTTGTATTTAGTTTGTAGACTTATTTCAAGCATTTTTTTATTATTGTAACTTCTCAAATTTTTAACATAGTGTTAAAGCAAGACTTTTGATCTTGGAAGAGCATGAGATGAAAACATTTACTATTCACATAACTTCTAAATAGACACATGTTAGTTGTAAGTTTTACATAGGTATGTGTGATCTGTGACAAGTTTTGTTGTTGTTTTATATAATTGTAAGTACTTGCACTATGGATATCATTAATATACATATTAATATACATGTAATCAACTTAAAAAACGATTTGCACAACAATACTAATTGTTTTATATATAAATTAGATGTTAATCTCGATCTTATAAAAAAATACTTTTAATACTAAATGTTTATCCTAATTTTATATATAAATTAGATGTTAGTCTCGATCTTATAAAAAAATACTTTTAATACTAAATGTTTATTCTAATCATATAAATAAATTTACATGAGTGTTAAGTGTCTATCTAATATTATAAATGAAATACCATAGATGATTAAAGTTTATCATGTCTATTAGTGTCAAGGTTCCACTCTAAAGAAAATATATAGTTTACATGCCATTCATCATTCCATATTGTCATGTAAATTCTGAATTACCAAACTTTAACCTCAAGCTTACTCATTTTTTTCATGAAAGGGTTTGCTAATGAAACATATAAAGAAATTTGAACATGCTAATGTTGAAAATCTGTCTTTTCGATTGCTTACCCACATAAATCAATATAAACCATTGAATCATATACAAATCATTGTTATTTTATTCTCTTAATAATTGCCACCGACAGATTTCACAAAATGCCAAAACTTTCAAATAGAAGTGTCAAATTATCCGTTAGTCATACGAAATTCATTCAAAATTCGTGGCTATGAGAACGTGTCAATTCTGAGATATGTGTCTATGTACGAGTATTGCAGGCCAATTAATTATATCGTTATAAAAAACCTTACAAACTATTTTAACTTATTCAAGGTTTAATATTTACCATGACGTTTCCATTTTTAAGTTCAAATCAAGGAGAGTATATTCGTGGCTATGAGAACGTTGCAATTTTGACATGTGTGTTTATGTATGAGTATTGCAGGCCATACAAATTATTGAATAAGTTCGTGGGTAAGAGGGTAGTACCTTCCTAGGTATTCTACACATCTTATCACACAACAATACCAAAATAGTAGTTAAAGGGACATGAACCATTAAGTTAAACAATTTATAAACTTAAATATGGACTCAATCTTCGCATCAATCTTCCATCAGGCTTTCCATCTTAGCATCAATCCTCCAGATGCCTCATAAGGCTTTCTACCCTATTCTAGTAATCTATTTTGTCTTTTCTTTAAGCTCTTTCTTATTCTCTACCAACTATCTCTCTGACTCCAACCACATTGACTACTCTGGCCTTCTTGGGCTTGGCTTTTTTCCTTAGTTTCTTTACTGTCAAAAACTAAACAAAGTTTTCACAACCTTTTAAACTATTAATTCTCAAAATGGGTGAAGGAACTAAACACAAGGAACGTTTAGAGTGTTGTTTGCTAGTGCATGATTATGGCCGAGTCATTTTTTATGTTTAATTAATTAATGTTGTGGTTGTAGAGGAGCTAGAAGCAAAGAAGGTTGTTGTCCCAGGGCTAGACTTTTCGTTCCACTTCAATATCCCAACTACTCAAGAAGCCTAGTCACCACACAACACCAACATGACCTTGTTAGTTGGGCACGACCATCAACCACATGTATCACCTAGAATGTTCCAAACCAACATGTCTTAACCAAACCCAAGTTAGGCACTTCCAACTGTGTGGAATGTCAAAGTGTTTGTTTCAATGTAGACGATGTTGTGTCATTGCCACCCACCATAGGTGATCTATTGTTGCCTCCCTCGAGATAAGAATACTTGAACAATTGACTACCCAACGTGAAACCATGTTGTCATCCATCTAAGTCGAAACATGATAGTCCATGAATATCATGTCCCTCCTTCATTAAACATACACATATATTTGATGCACTTTATCAACATTGTTGCCTTGCCACAAACAACACACATAATCTATCACATTACCAAGTTGTGTCATCCTTCGTCAAATTTTACTATGCAACACATCATTGGTCATTCATCCTACTCAACAAGGCATCCTTGATTCTCCTAGTCTACGCATTAGTCTTCTTTCTTTCTTTAAGGTCACGGCCAAGCGAGACACCAACTTGGTGTATGAGACCCCCTTGTTTATGGGACAAGGGACCCCCTCCACCCAACGATTTCACTGGTAAAGTCTACAGAGGTATACATACCCTACCCCCCTCTGGTTTTGAACTTGTGACCTCTTAGGAGGAAACACGTGTTTATGGGACAAGGGACCCCCTCCACCCAACGATTTCACTAGTAAAGTCTACAGAGGTATACATACCCTACCCCCCTCTGGTTTTGAACTTGTGACCTCTTAGGAGGAAACACATGTTCTTAACCATTAGGCCCACTCAGGTTGTACATTGTCCTAATTGTCTCACTAATAATCGAGGCAGTCACCAAGGTTACCAAACATATGGGCTTGCCATGCAACTTGAAAAGTATTCTTGACGCGCCCCCTGTCGTTCCATTTCCAATGACAACTCAAGTTCAATCCTTATGTTTTCCCCCACTTGAATTGTTGGCATCCTCATCAACATGACCCCATTTCTCCTCCAATGAAAGGGGTGTTGGTGGTGAAGAGACACTTTTGAAATTTCCACATTTGAACGTGGCTCTAATACTATTTGTCATGGGGCTAGAAGTTTTGCTCCACTTGAGCATCCCATATCACTCAAGAAGCCCAGTTGTTGCATGGCACTGGCATGACCATCAATTGCTTGTATCACTTGGAATAGACCTAACGAACATGTCTTGTCCAAACTCAATCCAGGCACCTTCAACCATATGGAATGTGACACTGCATCATCACCTCCCTTGAGACAATCATACTTGAACAACCAACTGCTCAATGTGAAACCATGCTATCATCCATCTAATCTAACACATGATAATCAATGAAGATCGTGTCCCTGCTTCGTTAGGCATTCACATATCTTCGATGCACTTATTAACATTGTTTCCTTGTCATGGAAAACCAACACAATCTATCACATTTCCAAGTCAGGTTGTCCTTTGTCGTATCCCTCTATGTAGCACCTCATTAGTCATGTATCATTCTTGAAAAGACATTTTTGGTCCTCCTAGCCTACATGCTAGTGCATTTTCCTAATCGTCTCACAAATCACCATGAAGCGATCACCAAGGTTACCAAACATATGGATTTCCTTTGCAACTTGTCAAGTATGCCCAACTTGCCTTTTGTCATGCCATTGCTAATGGCACCTCAAATCGGGTCCTTACAATGTTGCACTTCCTCCATTGGGACATGGTGATTTAAGGAAAAAGTGTCAAACACAATGTCATTCAGATAAAAATTCAATATGCACATCAAAAGGGTGATGACAAGTCTATTGTGTTTTAGGGATTGAAACATGTTATGGCTACAAAGTTTGAGTGGGGTGGTTGGTCAAGTTTTGTGAGGTTGATTAGAATGGATGCATAGACTTCAACTCGATTACCTATGTACTAGCTTTAGGATGAGAATTGTTTTGGGGGATTTCATCCATGGAAAACACTACAACGGGGAGACAAGAGAGTGGTTTAAGCAGACAAGAGAGTGGTTTAAGCAAACAATTTAGGTGGAGAAGGCATCGTAAACTCTGTCCCTTCACACTTCTTTCTTTTCTTACTATCTTTCTTTCATCAATCTCCAATATTTTGGATGTGTGGATAGCAATAAGTGATTAACATCGTTGAGGGTGGTATAGAAAGTGTTTTCATGTTCAAGTGCAAAGTACGAGATAATATACCAATTTCTCTTTTCTCCAATCAATAATTCGGTGAGCATCTTTCAGACCACATTGAAACTTCTCAAATTCCATCTGAAACCAATTCAATTATGTTGGAAAATCTGAAACCAATTTAATTGTGGTGAAAAAACAGAGAATAAAGCTTTTGTACCTAATTAGTTATTAATCCATCATTGCAAAGAAGCATGCAACAATTACTCAGGGGTCATCGCCACACCGAGGTCACAGTTTTGAAATACCCAATGCAATATATTATCACAAATCGCATCAAAGGAGATAGAGAGAAAAATGAATCCCATTCGAAATAAAGATCCATAAAGTCATTGTAGTCGGCTTGAGATAACTAATATGATCTCCCTAAACATTCTCATATCAATAGTTTACCAACCATGAGGACATTTTAGTATGATCTCATTATCACAATGATTTTGAGTTATTTATATATTCAATATTTTGACATGCAAATCATACAAATGGAGTACAATGAAATATATTTTCTAATTTATTTGATTATAAATATGCACTTATAAATACAATCCTATCATTATTGTGTTCAAAATGTTTTATCAGTGATGAAAATGTAAAGATACAATAGTTAATTTGGCATTTACTAGATTGTAATCTAGGATAAGTTTTCTTCAATTTATTGACATACAAATATAACTATTAGAAAAAATATAACTAAGAGATTCCTTTTATTGGTTTTGACCGAGGATACATGTATTGTGAACACACTATTAAAACTAAATAAAACTCAAGTATCTATTGTATTCAAGGTAGGTACAACAATGAGTTGTCTTCCTAGATTATAGATTGGGAAAAAACTCCTCATAATCATGGTATAGGAGATATCAAATATGTTTTCACATGTTAGAAAGCTTTAAATACACTTAAATCATTGTTAAAAGGTGAATCATAGAATTAAGACCCTTCTCCCAGGAACTATAAAAAAATGTCACTAAATTTCATGAAAACAAACATATTATTGAATTTTTATGTCAAAAAGAAGACCACTTTAGAATGTGCTCATGAGTCCCCTTAAGGAAGTGTGTGAGTGATCACTATTGTGTCTTCTGTAAAGTGTGAGCATCCCTATGTGTATGGAAAACCCACAATTTTATTTCTAGAAAATTTTACCAACTCTCATAGATTATGAGGTTTTTTATAAAGGTATTATTAGACCCCAAAGGTTTGATTGAAGGGTTTAAAAATCCACGCAACAAAGTATATCTCAAGATTTCAAAGGAAGTAAACCCCAATTGGGAGATTCTAAATAATCAAAGAAGATAAGAGTCTAACTAAATTTCCAGAATGCTATACTTTTTCTCAAATGGTTGTAGATGTCTCTCTTTTTTAGTATTTAGCTTCGGGATTGCTTCAAGGGAGTGCTCCAAAGTTCAAATCCAATTTCTAGCTTGACAATTGAGTGAAAGCTTACTAGTCGACCTCCCTACCGTATCCTAAGGGTACTCTTTTTCAACTGGGAACCCCAAGTTACAAGGGTTGTATGAAGGTGTGTATAAGCTAGCAATAGTGAAAGGGCTTACCCGCTTCACCAATAGATTGTGTAGCTACAAAAGAGCTATGGAGTCCCCACTCCCAAGCTACATTTGACTAGGATTTAGCACAATCAAGATCAAACTCTCCACCATTTCACCATGAAAAATCCATCATTAGAACAACCATCCATCATTAGAGAGCATAAGGTGCTTTCTATGGCCACCCTCACTTTCTTCTTATATTACTTGTGAAAAAAGTCACATGCCTTCTCATGAAAAATTCCTAATTATTAATTCACTAATATGCCTATCATTCACCCAGTCACCGTGTCTCTTCCATGCAAAACTATAATTTCTAATTAACTTAAATGCATATTATTCACACAACTACCTTTCCTAGTTTTACTCATTTATGTTCCCTCTCATCTTCTCTTACTCTTTTTTATGTGTGCACATGATAATTTAATTTTAAATGAATAAAACCACTAAAATAGGATATGAGTTATTTCTATCAATGCATGTCTCTAATTTCTAACTTCCATTTCAAATTGCCTAATGAAATCAAATCTATTTGACCCATGGATGTCCCCTCTAAGTAAATGAATGCAATTATCTTTATATGAGTAATACTTTCATAAGTGCACTTATTTAAAATGTGATTTAAAATGTTATGCATATAAAGGAAATTTATCCTAGAATAGATCAACATCAATATCAATGGTGAGGCCATGATCACTCCACCCTTCTCAACCGTACATCTCTTTAACCTCTTCCTTTTTTCTTTTCTTTTCTTCTAGGATCTCCTTACTTAGTCTTTTCTTTTTCCTCTCGAAATTTTCAATACTTATCCATTTTCAAGCTATACGGGAGTAGAACAAGTCCCATACCCACATGTATTTAGGTCTGCAAACCCACAATCATGTTGCCTACAATATGCACATCTTACATTTGCGCTCCCCAAAATGCAGCTTTTTACTTTTCCATACTTAACCGTTTTTCTTGAAATGCGGATGCAGGATGACTAACCATACCAATTACCTTTTTCTTAAGTCTCTAGACCCACATACCCTCCAACCTTCATTTTCATGTCCTACAAAATACATCTCCTATCTGCGTGACCCACAAAACGACTATTTTCCATACTTAGGCAAATTTCCTTACTTTAGGTGCAGACCATTATCATATTTCTTTTCATTTTCATACACTCGCATACCCATCGACCCACAATCCCACATTTGAAAAAATATACCTCCCATTTTTGTGGCTAACAAAACACTCTCCTCCTATACTTAGTCAGATTTCTTATTTCGATGCGGGAGTCCTTACCTTTCTCCATGTCTTTTAGTATTGCAAGTTCGTAGGTTCGCAGTCCCGCATACTAGATAATGCACCTTCCAACCTTCATATTTCACTTTCATACTTACCACTTTTTATTCACCACGACATCACATCACCACTTCCCGTCACATTTATTTCTCCCCACCACATCAGTAGCCATTTGTGAAGACATAATGTCATTATTAATTTGACGAAGATCCTGTAAGCTTGGTAATCAATTCGAAAATATTTTCATGCAGGCCGACAACCTTGAAATAAGAGTTATGGTGATTAAACCATTGTAATTATATGTGGTAAATTAAACAGGGACTAATATGCCAAGTTGTAAATATTGACACTAGTGCCACCTATTGTCATAGCAAAAAGAAGTGAAATTATTTCATGTAAGAAAAAAAGAGTTGTATTGCAAGGATACACTAAACATCCTTGGGCGTGAGAATCAAGAGTTCCAGTGGTCGTGGGAATACAACTACTACAAGTCTCTTTCTCCAACTAAGGAAAAGACAAACTTGATTTGGACTTCGGGCATAACCTTAGCCGGTTGCGTTCCAGAAGCAACAAATTTCAGAGAGGTTGTTCAATGGTGTGCAAATAAGTTCAACTTGGAGAAAAGGATAATTCAACTTCGAGGACAACAACCCATTTCTTTAGCTCCTTTAATGATACAACTTCCTACATCCACTATGTGGTTTAAAGGCAAAGAGGCTAATGAATCTTTGAAACATCATAAAGGAGGAGAAAAGTTTCTTAGCAACTATTTGGTCGATTCAGGTAGTATCCCTAGTGTTTCCAAGATTGAGGTAAATTCATATCTATCCATCATCATATAAAATCACCCCATCATAATTTTCAATAGTATCAATCAATTCTCAACATTTTCATGGTTCATACCTAATCATCACATCAGACATTAATAAAAAATCATATAAGCCAGAAGAGTTTCAAGCATAAATCTAGTCATAGTGTGTCCATTAACAAAAGCTAGATCATTCACACATTAAGAACACCCTCAAATAATAACATTATCATCTGATAATAAGTCTAGTTAAAGAGGGGCATTGCAACCTTACTGTCTTATCTTGGGAATGCTACACATTTTAGTGTACAAAAAATACCAAAACTATACTTACTACAAAGAGACATAAACCATAAACATAATCAAATATGTGATCTAAATTAGACAAGAAAATAAACCACTACATTAACTCAAGATGCAGGAAAACAACCCATAAACCTAGAACATATATGATGCTAGCTATAAATAATCTTAAGATATGATCTAGATTATATACATATGATACAAACAAACTCTCACTTGATCACGATCTTTAAATACATCTCTAATAACTTAGTATGTAATATTTGAGTCCACGAACCAATCCCCAAATGTGCACACCTGACATTTAATCACCAATCAAACACATATAACACACCCATACATTACAATACATTAAGGAATGAAGCATAAAGGGTGCAAAGGGATTTTAACACAAGCAGTTCGACATTATCCAACCCTAAAAGTATGATCCATCCTTAAGCATGTAACACACCCATACATTACAATACATTAAGGAATGAAGCATAAAGGGTGCAAAGGGATTTTAACACAAGCAGTTCGACATTATCCAACCCTAAAAGTATGATCCATCCTTAAGCATGTAACACACCCATACATTACAATACATTAAGGAATGAAGCATAAAGGGTGCAAAGGGATTTTAACACAAGCAGTTCGACATTATCCAACCCTAAAAGTATGATCCATCCTTAAGCATGTGTGTCACAACAACATATCAATAAAGATTTTGTAATAAGTAGTTAAACATTATCCCACCCTAAAAGTATGATTCATCCTTAAGCATGTGTGTCGCAACAACATATCAATAAAAATTTTGCAATAAGCAGTTAAACATTATCCCACCCTAAAAGTACCCTAAAAGTATGATTCATCCTTAAGCATGTGTGTCACAACAACATATCAAAAAAAAAATTGCGATATTGGTTTTAACCAATGCAAATCTATAACATATTCACATGATGAGGATTGTGGATTCTAATTCATCATAAATGTTGCAAATCTATAACATCCTCACATGATGAGGATTGTGGATTCTAATTCATCATAAATGTTACAACATGTTGAGATGCTCATTGTTATAAACCAAAACAATTTTAATTTATTTTTTTATTATTTATAATTTTAAAGTTATGATGTTCAGTGTTATAAACCAAAATAATTTTAATTTATGTCTTTATTATTTATAAATTTAAAGTTATGGTTTTCGGTACAACTACAATTATTTGTAAGATTAAATGGAGATTTAAAATAAATATTCCTTTAACACATTACAAATTAATTTATTTTTTTTCTCAAATTTACAAACAAGAAAATATATTTGAGTAGTAATCCAAGTTTTTATTTCATATTTTCCAATAAGAAATGAATTCAAATTAGTCTTGAGAGTTAACTCAAGTGGTTATGAGCCATACATGAGATTTATCCCTCAAAGTTGGAGAGGTCACGAGTTTCACTCTCTGAATTCCCTTGAGATTAAGCTCCATAATTAAAATCAACACTTTACCCCATTTACCATCCATAAATCATAAAAAATTACTCATAAAGTGTTTTGCAATATATATATATATATATATATATAAAATAATAATAACAAAATCCTCAATACCTTCTAACGATATTAAAAAGAATTCCAAACTTTTAAAATAAAAAATACATTTGCGATAATCATCTCTCATTCATAATATGACATGACTCCCTCGATTACAACTAATAAAAATTAATTCCTAATAATATTTAGAAAGTGAATTATATATATGGTATGGAATTTTGGAATTTAATAAAAAAAAATCACCTTCACAAGGGTTCAATTTTCCTTAAGAATATAAGATTTTTAGTTGTGTAAAAAGGTGGGGTTATCATTTGTGCCTTTAATAGGTCGAATATATGGCAATGGGCGAAGACCCTATTCTAACCTTAGTACTAATAACTTTCCACTTTAGTGTTGATTAGGTGGCGCAATAAATTAAATAAATAGGAAACCTTTTAAAAGTTTCCAAAAACTTCGATCTCTATCAATACATGATAGAAGGGTTATTGGCAAGAGTCAAGGTTGATCCAACTAGTAGCATCTAGAAAAGCTAAGTATATTTTATGTGTGAGGTGAAGTGATTCATTAACTAATTTTGTATATTTTTGTATGTGTATATTAGTATATTGAATTTTAATACTGCATTGTTTATATGGAATATAGATATTAATATAAATCGTAATATATATATAATATGATGATTAATGAGATTATTGGTTTATCGAACTTTAAGAAGGTAAGAGATTATTTCGATTTCTTTAAAATTATATTTATATTTTAAAAAATATTGAGAGAAGTGTTCCAAGATCACCATAGTTTTGATGACTTATGAGGTTAGGAAGGTCTGTATTGTGGTAAATATTTTTAAATTTGGATCTAATATGGGCATCGACAAGGCAATCTAAGAGGAAGTGTTTTTCATCTTCTACCCTCTTAGTGTCACAAAGATGACATGTTCCTTCATCCCAAGTTGTTTTGGGAATTATCCAAAGCCTAGTTTCATTATGTAGCTCGTGAGAGTTAGTTCTTATTTTAAGAATGTTGATTTTTTCCTTTACATTTCTCAAAACTAAGAGGTACTTTTGATCTTCTAAATTAGGGTTGAGTGCCTCATTTTAGTATCTTAATTTCCTTTTATCCATTAATTCTTTATCACATCACATATTCTCCTTAAATATTATCTATATTCTGCATAATGACTTCTTCTTGTATTCCCTAATGATTTAGCCGAGCCTTGGCATCTTTATGCCATCTCTGTTTGAGCCACGTGGTTTTGGCTAGAGTTTGAAGTAATTTTGGGGAGCCTCTTGTCATCCATGGTGTTTATCTTGTTCTTGTAAGTTAGGCATCTAATCATGGCAATGCTCTTAATGGGGGAAAGATTTGCTTCTATGAGGAAGATAGAATAGGGTGTATTGCCCTTAATTTTGAGATTATAAGTTATAAAATTATTTTGGATATGTTTTATCTTTCTCTATAATTTTCTAGATATATTGCAGTTCCAAACTTCACATCTATATTTCACAAATTTACACAAATAACTAATTCATCAAATATTAAAATTCAAAATATAAAATCACTAAATCAAAAACTTCAATTTCTATATTAAAATTAAAATTAAATAAATTTATATTAATTTAATATTCATAAACAAAATTAAATGTTTAAAAAATATTCAATAAAATCTATTATAAATTTTAAAATATTTTATAAAATTATAAATTCTAATATGTAAAAAAATATTGAATAAAAAAATTGAAAACGAGTTTGATTGATGGCATTCTAACGATGGATCGAATAACAAAAAGCAATGTGATTATTTTTTAATAAGTGATTTTCTAATAATATCCCTTTCATACATATGAACTTTGTGTCTATAAGGAATAATGATTTCACACTTATTGAACTAAACGCATTTCCTTTTCACACTCATTGTTCTCAAAACAAGAATTTGGAAATTTTGGTTAGACTTTATTAAAAAGATGCTATAGGCATCAAGGTGGTAGGTAATAGAATAACTTTCCAAAATGGGTTTCCTATCAAAAATGTGGGTCCTACATGTGCATGTAAGTTCAATTTATTGATAGTGTTTGATGTATTGTAGAGAAGGTTCGATTTTATAATGTATTTATATGTGATATGGTTTAGTGTATTTGGTATATATAATGATGATGTTGATTTTTAATTTATTTTTTTTATTAATTTGATATATAAATTTAATATATAGAAAATGAATAAAATAAAATAAAATTTTAAAATTAGTATTTTTATGTGAGTTTATATTCATAATAATAGATTGGTTGTTTTAATTTAAAATTTTATAAATCAAATAGCGATATCA
>JZKD02S1022286.1:429077-443984 GCA_000966675.3 Picea glauca | reverse complement strand
ATGAAAATAACAAGACAAAATGAATTTTTTTTGTTTGTTTGGAATTTTAAAAATAGTATATTTGGACAAAAATAAATTTGAAAATGAAAATAACAAGACCATACTTTGGTAAGTATTTGTTGATTTGAAATTTAGTATAAAATCAATTTGTTTGATTGATTGAACTTTAGTACAAAATCAACTTATTTGTTTGTTTAAAATTTTGAAGTGGTATTTTCTCATTTGAAATTTAGTACAAAATCAATTTGTTTGTTTCTTTAAAACTTTGAAGTAATATATTTGGAAAAAAATGAATTTATAAATTTATTTATTAAATTGGAATTTTTAAAAAGATTAAGAATGTCTTCATATCATGTATATTTTCTTTTTGAATGACTTAAATTTGGTTTTATTTATTAAAAAACACTTCTTTTTTTTGTAAATCCGAGTAGAACGCTATATTACTCATAGCCCCAAGGCTCTCTTGTTGTTGGTTGTTGCTACCTTTCTCCTCGTCATGTTCTTAAACAAAGGAAGATATGCACATACCATACATAATTTCTATCCTCAATTATGGAATAAGAGAAAAGATCCCAGATAATAGATATATAGTTCTCATCGTATTAGCCACAAGATGGAGTGGAAAATGTCGTGTAAGGTCCGAAAATGGAAAACACTATAGATCATATTTTTGGGGGGCGGTTTAAGCATGTGTCGATCCAAAAAATGTCCCCAAACACGTATTTGAGAAAGAAAATTGCTCTTCTTACTTTATTTTGTTTCATCCACCAGGCGAAAGTAGGTAATTCTTTAGAGGGTGAACACCTATGACTTCTGAGAGTCCAGCTATTCGTAAGGATCAAGGTTATTCACGTAAGGTTATTCACATGATGTTGGGAAGAGCACGGAGTCAAAGGCACGGAGGTGCCTCGAACCAGTCACTCTGAAGATAGATGTAAGAGAGAGGTAGTCGTAACTAGGGAAACAAGTCAAAAGGAAGTACCCACCGGCCTTAGCCTTTGCCCCTACTTTTGGATTTGGATCTGTTAGTTCATATGTATTTGTCGATCTTTCCTTTTTATTGTCCTTTCTTCCTTTCTTTTCTTTCTTCATTATTCCTTCGTGTTCTTATATTTATCACTTCCAACTTCGAAACATATGTTTGTTTTCTCAATTGCTCTGCTAAAATGGGGATCATGGTCTGCCTAAAGGAAACCAAACCAGAGGACCCCTATTGTTGGTTTTTAACAAAAATCCTAGAGGTAATTGGTCGGCCAAAATTAGAAACCGGCCCAGACCTCCCTTTTTAAAGTATGAGAAGCATAGCCAAAAAATAGAGAGCTAACTAACCTCTCAATTGATACTACCAAAGCCTGCCACAATTTATACTACACCCTACTACTTCCTGGGCATGAATTCCATTAAAGACAAAAGACATTACAAACAAAATACTAAAAGTCATTAGAGCACTTGGGAGTGGTCCTTCACCCCACTTGCTTGGCCTTTGTTGTCCTCCTTTGGGAAGATAGTTCTGGTTCTTCTAATCTGGGTCGGTACTCCTTGGCCATCCATAGGTGTTATGTCCATATGGTGGACGTATCTCAGGTACAAATGGAATTGCGCAGCCAACCGCTCTTGTTTACTTTTCTGGTCCTTTTCAACCTCCACTAACAACTTGACAATAGTTTCCAGCTCACTGATACGATGATGAATTTCGTCCAACATAGTTTTAATATCTCGGTGGTCTTCCTAGCATGCCTCCTCTCGATCAGACTTTACTTTCCCTATCAACATTTTGGTAAACCATGTCATCTCCACCATTCTATAGTAGAGGGTCTCCCTGGGGTAGGTAGCCCCAAGATATGTTATCCAGTCTACCTCTTGCGCAACCTCCCCCCACTCTTTACCGCTACACTCCTTCTTGATTTCTTCTTCCCATTTATTGATTGTTGCCTTCCCTTTCGACGCGACCATCGTATGGAACGTGTTCTCTACCTCTCTCACAACCTACTCAATTCTAGTCAGGCGCCTCAAGCTTTCTGGGATATCCTTCCCCTAGGGGCTTCTTTTTCTCTGGGTATGTTTCAAGTGCGCCATGTCTCTATGCCTGCCCGATTCTCTACTTTGCCCTTTCTCTCGGTGCCTCATTCTACGTCTCTCCTTTCATAGCTTGCTTTTGAGACTATATTTTTCACTACTAGCTGACACCTTCTAGTTGCATCTTGTCTACAACTCTTCTTCTTATAATGATCCCTCTTCTAAGGGCCTATACCTTCTACTAATTTTAGCCTGAGGTCATGAGATCAACCTTCTTTATTGGATGGTAAGGTCGAGTGGTCCATTATGTTACGATCTCTACCCTGGTCCTTTCTTATGTCCCTACTTGCGTTGTATCCGGACGCTCTTCGTCTCGTACTAGTCCTGGGGGTGGATGATCCTCCCTTGGTAATCACCAACTCCACACCCCTTAATTCATCATGAGTTTCTTCCCTTCTACTTGGCCTCTCTCCCTTACTATCACCTCTACACTTGCGGTTGTTCAATACTTCCTTTCGTCTGCCCACTTGCTTCATGTCATGTTCCCACATGATAACTTGGGGCTAGGTGTTTTGACTATCATATACCTCTTGGATCCCACATCGGGTCGAGGATCCCCGCGTCATCCTCAATGTGACCCTCATCTCTAAAGGTGCCACCGTGATCTCATTCTGCCAAGTGGATGCAATTCCGATATGAGTTGTGCCCTTGGGATTCTCGACCAAACCTCATCTAGCTCATGTCCCTCCCTGTTTACCCCTTCGTTGGCTAGCTTGTCCGCTAGCGCATTCGTCGCCTTGAGAATCCATCTAAACTCTATCGTGTTCAGGGTTCTTAGGTGTTCCCTGATTTTTTGAAGGGAATGTGCTAGACATCAATGCCTTTTCACCTTTCCCACCTTAGTTCCATATTGGATTTTCTTCACAATGTTGACAACCAGTGTCAAATCCCCTTCCACGATGACATTCACCAAGCCCTCTCTGCGTAGAATTTCTAGGCCAATTTCCAGAGCTCCAAACTTTGCTGCATTATTTGTGGAATTGTCTATGCTCCCAGCATACAGGTGTAAGATGGTCCCTTTGTTGTCTTTTATTACCCCACCAGCTCCTGCCACCCCCAGATTTCCTTTCGTCGCCCCATCAAAATTCAACTTAATGAATCCTGTCGGAGGAGGAACCCAGGTACTGACTCCTGTCTGGATCTGTGGATCTCAAGCCGCAGGTATGTTAAAGCTCCACTCTTTCGGATAGAAAAATTCCAAAATGCGTAAGTCTTGGGCTGTGTTTTGGTTCTTGGAGTTGTTAAGGTTAAGTTTGTGTACTATCTCTCTTATTTGAGTTACGATAATGTCCTTTATCCTTGAGGTCTGTTGGCTTTCATTCTTAAAGATTCGCCTGTTCCATTCTTTCCAAATCATTTGTATTACCATCCTCGGCATTAGACCCCAGCACAGGTTCACCACCTCATTATCGCTATACCTCTCCTTCCAGTTTTTTATTATGGCTCTGATATCCCCCCTTACCCTATTTGACTAGCGGTAAATACAGGCCACCCAATCCCAGATCTCAGTTGTATCGTTGCACTTGTCTAGGAGATGATCCATCAATTCTTCTTGGACCTCACACAGAAGACACCATGAGGGTCCAATGAATCCTCTTTTTGTTAGGTTCTCCCAAGTCATCATCTTCTTTTATAGGACTAACCATTCGAACACTTTAATCTTTGGCCATTGGGGGCCCTCCCAGATCCTCTCCCAGTGTGGTTTTGGGTTTTCTTGGTCATGTCCTGCTATTTAGTGTAGGGCCTCTTTTAGATTGAATTCCCCTCCATTTTTCCTTCCCCACCTTAATTGGTTCTCCTCTTCTAAGACCCCAATTTTCTTTTTACCCTATTCCTCCTCAATCTCATTCATCACCGGGTCTCCCAAGCTCTATTTTGTGGGTTGATTTTGTCCCAAATTCTCCATCTGGTGTTCTCCTCCCTCTGTTTCCAGTACTAATGGAATTTCGTTTTTCCTTGCCTAATAATCTCTTTCTTGATAAACTCTTTGTCTCGATTTTCCATTCTAGTTTCCTGTTGCCAGACATCCTCCCAGAATCTCGTTGTTCTCCCATTCCTAATTTCCCAAAAGTTGTGACTCTGTATCCAATTTGTATTCCTCCAGGAAAGATTCCAAATGGTTGACCCTTCCCTTGTGCCATTAAACCTAATCCTCTCCTGGGGGTTGACCTCTAGGGCATATTTTGCTTTCCATAGTTTAACTCATGGAACCGAGCTTTCTTTTACCCATCTCCACCAAAGTTTTTCCCCGTATGCCTCATTGGTGACTTGTGGGTCTTGTAATCTGAGGCCCCCTTTGTCCTTTGGTCTGCACACTTTGTCCCACGCCACCAAGGCACATTTATTTTTGTCCTCAGCTCCTCTCCATAGGAATTCTCTCTGGAGTGCTCTAATTTTTTGTAGGGTGCCTTTTGGAGCTGGAAACACCGACATAAGATACATCGGGATTTCTTGTAGGATCACTTTAGTAAGGATTAACCGTCCTGCTAGGTTTAGAGTTTTGTAAGTCCAATTCTTAACCCTCTCCTGCAGCCTGTTGATGACTCTTTCCCATGTTCTATTCCTACACACTCTGTTCATCAGGGGCACCCCCAAGTACTTTGTTGGGAGTGTTTTCTTCTCAAACCCCAATATGTTGGCCAGGTTCCTTTGGATTGCAAGAATTGTGTTGAAGAAGTAGATCATGGATTTAGAGTGGTTTATTTCAGCTCCCGGGGCCTCTCCAAACTCTTCAGAAAAAAAAAAAAAAAATTGTACACCTTTGCTTCTTTGACCGTGGGGATTCCATGGAGCAAGGTATCGTCCACGAACTGTTGGTGTGTTGAGGTTGGGCAATCATTGAACGGTTTTAGACCTTTGATTTATCCTTCAGTCGCTGTTGTCTTTATGCTCCTACTTAGCCCTTCCATCATTAAAATGAACAAGAAAGAGGATAGAGGATCCCCTTGTATTATACCCCTAGAGGGGTCGAATGGCTTGGTTGGAGGTCCATTTACTAGAAGCGAGAAGCTCGTTGTGGAGACTAGGTTGATGATCCATTTAATCCAGTGCTGGTCAAAACCAAATGCTTCCATTGTTTTCACCATATAGTGCAAGCTTATTTTTTCATAGGCCTTTGCCAAGTCCAACTGGATTAACATCCCCGTTTTCTTTTTACTTTTTACAGTATGTATTATTTCATGGGGTTGTATGATGTTGTCCAAAATATGCCTCCCCTCCACGAAGCCCGCATGTTCCTATGAGATCAGATTTGGGATAAGTGGTTTCAATATATTAACTATTACTTTTGAGATTATCTTATACACAACATTGCACAAGGCTATCGATCGATAGCGGTCCGGAGTTTTGGATTCATTTTCTTTTGGGATCAGAGTGATCATCATGGTGTTCAGGGCCTTCATGATTGAGGCTGAGCGTCTGTAGTCCTCCACTATGCCATAAATATCATGTTTAACAACATCCCAACAAGCTTTAAAAAATTCCACTGTGAATCCATCTGAGCCTTGGGCCTTTCCATTTGGCATCTCTTGGATCACTTGGTCTACTTCTTCCTTTGTTATGGGTTTACAAAGATTGACATTGTGTTCCTCTGTTACCAACTTAGGCATGTGCCTTACTATCCACTGGATTTCTTCGTTCATGTCCCGGTTGGGTTCTTTGGCTATCCCCTGGAAGTGTTTGACCATAGTGTTTTCAATTTCCTGGTGGGACTCTCTCTCTATCCCATCCTAATCCCAAATCTTCAGAATTATGTTATGAGATCTTCTCGTTATAGTGGATCTGTGGAAGAACTTGGTATTTCTCTCCCCTTCCTTAAGCCGTCGAATTGTGGATTTTTGTCTCCACGGGGTCTCTTCTTGCTTACATCTTGCTTTCCAATCCCGGAGTAGTTGGTTCTCCTCTTTTTTCCTCTCCTCTGTGTAGCCTTCTTGGATGCGTTTATCTTGTAGATCTTCCATTCTTACCTCTATCAGTTTTTTTCCCTAGTCTATGTTCCCAAAAACTTCTTTGTTCCACTTCTTGAGTTTTTTATTTATGTACTTGAGTTTTTTTCTGAAGTCTAAACATCTTTGTCCCTTGTTCTGGGATATCCTCTTTCCACCAAGCTTTGATTTTCTCCTTGAAGGTTGGGTGGTCGATCCAGAATTTCTTGAATCTGAAAGGCTTGTTCTTTGGTGTTGTTTGAAAATTTGCCTCCAATCGCATTGGCGAGTGGTCTGATCCCCCTAAGGGAGGATGTTGCCTTCCAACGCTAAACCCTGCAGAATGATGGATTCTGAGACTAGGAATATCTTTAGCCTCATGGCCACCTAGTGGTGTGAATGTCTTTTGTTGTTCCAGGTAAACTGCCCATTACTAGTCATGATGTCCAGTAGCTTTGTTTTTTCAATGAAGGCTGTGAATTCTTTCGCGTCTCTGTCCAATCTTCAGTTGCCCCCTTTTTTCTCAGTTAGAGTAGTTATAATGTTGAAGTCCCCAGCCATAATCCAATTGATGTTACTATTCCGCTCCTTTAGATTTTCTAGGTCTAGGAGCATTCTTCTTTTATCCTCCAATATCTGGGGTCCATATACATGTGTACATAAGACCTCCTATGTGTTCCCTATCACTTGCATTTTTACAGATAATGTGTGCATAATGGCTTCATCAAAGAGTAGATTCACCGATTGTGGGTTCCATAGGGTGAGTATGCCTCCCACCGTGTTTTGACTCTCTATAGTCAGAAACTCGTACTTATTCCAGTACTTCTTACTTATTATTTCCATTTTGTCTATATTACATTTTGTCTCTTGAATGAAGCATATATCTGGTTTTTCCATCTTCGGTCTATTTTTAAGGATTCATTGTTTTCTAGGGTTGTTCAAGCCCCTTATGTTCCAAGTAATAACCTTCATTTAAACATGTGGGGGGGAGTTGGGAAAGAGCTTTTTGATCTTACCTAAATTTATTAGAAGCACTCCTAATTCTTGTAGGGCTATGCTCTTTGATTTCATCCCTTTCTTCCGTCTTTCCTGCTTTGGTGAGTGTTGTGTCTGACCTTCTCCTGTTTTGATACCCAAGTTTCATATTTCTCCATGCATGCGCTTGATTCCTCTCGTTTTTTCTTCCTCTCTTAAAAGAAATAGGTATTGGATGTGATCTAATTACTTCATTGGTATATTGTCGACTCCTTGATTTTTCCATTGTTCCAGTATATTTAGGAGGTTTATCCCTTCCATTTCCACGATATCTCTTAGGTTTAGGTCTTTCATTCCAACCTTGCTTGGTGTCATTTATGAATCGTCATTGAGCTCCTACATTGGGGTATTTGTATATACGATGCCTTCTTCGATTTTTCTCTTGTTGTGCCCATGATTTCCTTGAGAGTTTTGACTCTCTATGGTCTTGTTTGCTTCCTGTTCGTTTGTCTCCCTTTTCTTTTTCCTTTTATGTTCCTCCTCTTCCCCATGTTTTGGATTTCCCTGTCCTTCATCTCTATTCCTTGCTTTCAGGTTTCTCACTATGGGGGGCTTGCCTTGTCTCTTATTTCCTCTGCTTTTGTAGTTTGGCCTAACAACGAAATCCTCATCTTCTTGTTGTTTTGAGTTTTCTTGTTCTGATTTTTTGTTTAGCGAGCATTCTCTTAGTAATTGCCCGACATGTTCATGACACCTTCTACCTCGAAACGAGATCTTCTCATAGTCTATGCTTTTGATCCATTCCTCATCCTTGAACTCCATATAACTCCATATTGCTTTCCTCTGGGAGTGCCCCCGAGACATCCATCTCTATACAGATTCTCGCATAGGATGTATACTTCCCTTTTAATGTTGCATCAGACGTCTTGACATATTTCCCCATATTGTTCCCTATGGATTCGAAGATGGACGGTAGCTAGTAATCCAGTGGGAGGGAGTAAAGCCTGAGCCAGACTGGGATGCTTTAAAGGTCTCCTTTTCTAGGGAGAAGTTTTCCTTCCAAGGTCGCATGTACAATCCCGTTGAGGCATGGAAATACAGTCCCCCCTCAAAGATTTTATCTATGTCTTCTAAGTTCATGAAGACTGTTGTAAAAAAGCCTTTCGATCCTAGGTGGAGGTATACTTCTCCACTTGGCTTCCATTGGTATCTTATCCAGCTGCGCAAGGTCTTTCTGTAGGCCACGGGCCCATAAACTTGCATATCAGGGCATGTGTCTTCATCTAATCCCTAAATAGTTGGGTCTAGGGATATTCCAGAATAACCTTTGGGATTAACGTTGTTTTTGGTTTTCATGGGTTGTTCCCTCCTCCCCCACTAGGGTTTGTCGTTTCTGACGTACTACTCTGAGCCTCCCTGGTCTCCTCCCCCACTCGTTCTTTTTTTCCATGGTTGTTCTCTTTATGGTGCTCTGGCCTTGATCTTGAGGTCCCTGTAAGAGGTTCCTTAAACCCTACGTCACGTGGACTTTTCTTTCTATCCACCACCACCTGCTTGTAGGAGGGAGTCTCGCTCCCTCCCCCTCTGGTCACCATTCTTCTCATTGTTGAGGTTGTAACCCTAGAACCAGTCATTAGAATCCTCCATCAGAGTTTGTCAGAGCTTCATAAGGACCCGTAAAAGTTCATAAAAAAAACACTTTTAAATAATAATGAAATATTTATATTTTAAGTATAAAAAAAAAATTGTCATATTTTTTTTAAATGATCAAATTTTATATTTTTATTTGAAAAAACTATATAAATTTAAAAACTATATGAATTATTAAAAAATATATATGAATAATTTGTTTCTTTTTATTTAACTTTTAAATATTTGTTTTCGTATTTTTTAATTTGATTTAATTGAAATTAATAATTAATCTAGTTTTATTTACAATTTTTAAAGAAATGCATTGGGTTTTAAAAATAATTGACTACAAAGTACTAGATCATTTTTCCAATCATTCAATAGATTTATAACTAATGGAAAAGCAATCGAGTGTAAACTTGTCTCTATGTCTAAAGAAAGGATTTTGAATGAAAGTATTAATATAAAAGAAAAAGGTAATGACATCCTAAACACATCTATATTACTATTTAAAAAAAAGAAAGATATTTAAATAAACATTATTACTTATGTTATATAAAATTTATTTTTTTCTTATAAAATGGATATATTTTAAGAATAAGTTTATTCGTTCTCGAAGTGTAGGACAGTTGGTGACGTGTTGTTAAGGTATTTTGTGATGTTAAGTCATCTGTTCAAAACTTGCGGGGAGAAAAAATCCATCCATGTTAAAGGTTGGTGTGGCCATCCCCGGATAAATTTGACGGCTTAAATGCCTATAAATCATAGTTTCTCAAGCCACAAACTAATCCCTGAAATCACGAACAAATTAACAAACAAAAAAAACTCACTCATTTTTTTCTTACAAAATAAATACACCTTTAAAAAAACACCTTAAAAAGAAAAGAAAAAAACTCACTAAATAAATACACCTTAAACTCTCAAACTACTTAATGGCTGTTTTCCAATCATTTTAATTTAAATATGACTATGACCACGACCAAAAACAGGGTTATGTTCCTCTCAGTGATATATCTTTGCAATCACTTTTAGTAGTTAGGTTGGTTATGAAAAAAGTGATAATAATTATTCATGTTAAACATCATTTTTGTAAATAGATATTTATAATCATTTCTTTAACTATGAGATATTATTGTAATATTTAATGTTGTTATATTTTATAACATATTTATTTACTAGTGTAAGCAATAGAAAAATATTAATTTACTTAAAACCATGTTAATCGTGTTCCTATGGTTTCATTTATTAAGAAATTAACACCAAAGTTCTTTTTGTTGGAAAAGGTATATTAATTATATTATAAAATATTTTTGATAAAAGGATAATTAAAATTAATTATATTGTTATAATAAACCTTACAAACTATTTTAACTTATTCAAGGTTTAATATTTACCATCTGACTTTTCCATTTTTAAGTTCAAATCAAGGAGAGTATAATCGTGGCTATGAGAGCGTTGCAATTTTGACATATGTGTCTATGTATGAGTATTGCAAGCCATACAAATTATTGAATAAGTTCGTCGATAAGAGGGTAGTACCTTCCTAGGTATTCTACACATCTTATCACACAACAATACCAAAATAGTAGTTAAAAGGGACATGAACCATTAAGTTAAASAATTTATAAACTTAAATATGGACTCAATCTTAGCATCAATCTTCGATACTCTATAAAACTCTCCAAGGYTTCGGACAAACCATAGAATCATTGTCACATCATTTCCTAGTGTACCTCTTTAGAACATCCATGTACTACATGATAGTCAACCACATCACATTGATTTGTTTAATGTGAAAAGAAAAATATGTCCACATCAAGGCATTGTAACTTGTGATTGATATAGTACTAGTTGCTAGACTCTACTAAGGTAAAAGACTATTATTTTCTATAACACTCTATAATTCATTGATTGTAACTCTTTAAATGAATGCTACATTAATTGGATATGAGCAAACAAACTCAAAATCGTTCTGGGACGAGCAATCATGAAACAATTCATGTTGAGCATAGCCAGGGTCAAGTTCAGGATTGAATGAGCGTGAGATGTATAAACCAACTAATCTTCCCACCATAGATGGTGAGTAGCCTTAGGTTCTAGAGGTCAGGAAGACAATGTTATCATTAGTGGGAATCGCCACTGTGTACTATGCATACCTAATGTGGGAGGCAAGAAAAAAATTTGGGGCTAAATTTCGCCTATGGACTAATTTTCCATAAATTTGTCGAAAAAAAAATTCACTAATTTCTATTTTTTCTAAAAATGATTTGCCCAAATTCTATAGGATAAAATTATTTTACTCTTAATATCGTCAAAACTTTCTAGAAACTATATGAAATCCATAGTGTAAGGCTTGGGGTGTTGAGACCAAGCACGCACACTTCCACCACAAACAAAGACGAAAGACATCGGGCAAACATGACGCTCGGTGCAAATGAGGAGATGAAAGTCTTCATATAGGGGAGAGTTGGGGTTCCTTGGGCACGCATCGAGCCAAGGAACGACTCCACCCAAAGATGGCTTATGACACAAGTTAGGTGTGGAGCTTAACGAAGGCAATGAGCAAGTAGGACGCCCAATGCAGAAACAAGGTGTGACGGACGAGCCAGATGTCTTGGGTGTGCAAACACACCAAGGGGACTCGACCGAAGCGTGAGGTAAATGTTATGGGGATGGCAAGGTCGCCTTGCGACCAAAGTAACCGAACTGGCAGAAGCCGCAAAATTGGTTAAGTCATGGAATGACTTGGGTGCATCACCATTGGACAAGTTGGTCAGAACTTGGGCGCTTCACCCTGACGATGGGTGCATGTGCTTTGGCAAGGGGGTCGGTTGGACAAGTGAGTGAGCGTCGGTGGGTCAAATAGGTATCACTTTGAAGGTACGCACGTGCAAGTGTAGACCCATGGTTGCGAAAGTGAGGGTCAGCTCACCGAGGCACCAAGGGATGTGTCAGTTCACTTAGCGGAGCGACTTGTATATATTGGCAAGAGGAAAAAAGAGGGAAGGAATGAAGGCTTGGGCAATCAAGCAAGATTCATGTGGTGAGACAGGGTTGCATGGATTAGACGGAGCGATCAACGAAGATCTAGTGATGGGTGCCACAATTGGGGAAGTGAAGGTTTGTCTAAGTGTTGGATCCTATGGTGAATTTTGGACACTGAGGAAACCAAGTGGAGGGTCTACGGTGCAACTGGTCAATTGACCAGGGTGTCGAGGAAGGTCTATCTGTGAAGGTCAATCATGTCATTGGGAAGGGCATGCACCTTAGACCTTGGAAGAAGCCAACGCTAGGGAAGTCTATGGGATTTCAACAGGAGTCTGGGAGGGCACCCAGGAAGGGGTGCATGACTTGACGAAAGGAGTGGATGATGCAAGCAAAGTTGAGCAACACGGAGATGGTGAAACATAAGTTATGGGACGAGGGAATGATTATTCATGAGTTTGGTTGTTTCGTAGATAGGGTCAGTTGTACTAGAGTCGTGTGCTCCTCTTGTATCTCTTGTATCTTTGTGTGTAGCACGGGCTGCACACTCGACACACATGTTGTAATTGTACATTGTTTTGTTGTATGAATACCTAAGTCAGGTATTAGGTCGAGTTGTGCCACTTGCACAAGATACTTGTGTTGTTCTCTTGTACATTGTGTTGTGAATGTAAATTGAACTAAGTGTAACAAGTATAAATTTTGAGTAAGGTTTCATGCAATTCCACAATTGAAACGAGTAAGGCATAGTCTGGATGTCGAACGTCTTGACTCGGAAAAACTAATGAGACATAGAATGTCGTGGTGTTTCACGACTTGTAGTGACCGATGACTTGGGTGTGCCAAGTCGACTTGGGAGTTAAGGCGACTGCAAGGCCGTGATAGGTGGTATCAGAGCAAATTTGGCTCTTCACCACTACTGCAATCAAAATAGTTGTGGGGGGGAACACTTGCTGACATGACAAGTTGTTGTGAAGGTAGTTATGTGGTGTGACAAAAGCGAACACAATCACAAAGTTGGAGCAACGATCAAAAGCAATATATATGTGTAAAAAGAGTGACAGACACATAATGTAAGTGATGGTCAACAACAAAGTGAAGCAGAACCTTGATGAAAAATGGCGGGTGAGCATGGAAGCAACTAGAAGAAGCTTAGATGAGATCAAGTAAATCATTCTATTATGGGATGCATGGGATGAAAGACATAAGACTCTCTCAGTGGACGTAGATTGTCAAGTCTCTAAGTTAGACTTGCCCAAGGATGGGGAATCCATGTCCACCATCTCTAGCATCATGGAACAATCGAATTCATTAGAAGACATCAATTCTATCATTTGTGAAGTATGTTTAAGACACCATTTCACAAAGTATTGTCTAAAGATGAATCAAGTCTGTGCATGGTGGAAATCATGCAATGAAGAGCTCATGTACGGAACTGAACTTTTGAACTCATCAAGGGTGGAGTCACTCACGAAGGAGGACACCCAATCCAAAGATGAAGTCACAACAAGGAGGAAATTTGAATTACTTGACTGAAAATGTAAGCCAATTCGTTGTTTCTTGTGCAATATTAACCATTTTGTAGCAAATTTCCCACTAAAGGAACAATCAGAACATATGTAAGAAAAACAAGTGTAGCTTGCAAGGAAGGAGGTCGTAACCTTGGGAGAGTAAGCCAACAACAACCTGAACCATCAAAGGAAATGGTGGAAAGGTTAGGGGAGTTGACAAAGCGTCTGGACGAGTTCAAATCAAGGGACCATGGACAACATTCACAAGATGGAGAAGCTAGACTTTGTTTTGTGGATGTGACAATGAGTGGGGTGAAGGTGGTAGCATTGGTGAACACTGGAGTGACTCACAGTTTCATAAGTGAACGGACTACTACATCGCTTCATTGTAAACCTGAGCGAAATAGGGATGCATTCAAGGTGGTCAATTAAGCGGTGAAGCTAGTGACAGGAGTGGTTCATTCTACACCATTGAGAGTCGAGAGTTGGTTTGGCACTTGGGATTTGATTGTGGCTCTACTGGATGTGTGATGATCTTGAGGCAATATTTTCTCAAGTATGCCAAGGAAATTCCTATACCACGTGAGTTTTTCTTAGTGTTTTTAGACGAAGCCAAAATGCCAAGTGTGCCCATGATGACGAAGAGAAAGCTTGGACAAAGGCCCAAGAGTGTTGCAATCAGGTTGATTGAGAATTTTGTGAGAGAGTAGACAGACCTTGCGACATGGTACAACAATAAGAGGTGACTGCAACCATGGTTTCTTTGAGTGTCATGAATCAAGAAGAATGAAGTAAACAAAGATTGACAACAATGGGGATGTTGGTGAAGTTTTTCTTGGGGAGATCGATTGTGAATCCTACAATGTTGGAAGCAAGAGTGTGAGGACGAGTTGAGGCTACCCATCACAACATTTTCCAAGGACATTGCATAAGAGACACAACCTGAGTCACCACGTTGGAAGCAGAATTGTGACGGGATTGAAGAAAATCAGTAAGTGTTGAGAAAAAGGAGTGCATGGAGGCACTCACTCAGCTAGACTTGGAGTCAAATGCGGAAGAAGTAGGGATGGAGGACCGACACCCTGCAACCATTGTGAATTTTTGTAGGAAATCCATGGGGATATATGAATTTCAACTAAGTGAAAAAAATCTTGAGGAGCTAGGATGCACATCGAAGGAAGTCAAGTTGGTGTTGAGGCACTTGCACACGAAGCACGAGTTTGACACTGTGTATGCCAATAGCCTTGGTGGTGGCTATTAGGTACAATCCATTCACTGAGAAGAAAGAACGTTGGCATGCTGCTAGAAAGCAATAAGCGTGGTCGTGGGTTCCTTATGAAGAGGTGTCATCGCAGACCTGGAGATGTGCATTGTCGTGGAGAAGGTAGTGTGGTGAGGGTGCCTTGGGGGAGGGTGTTGTAACAAAAGTTGAAGAAACGAAGACGATAGTTGTTGGGTTGTAGAGGAAAATCGTCAAAACAATTGAGTGCAGATAACAGTTAGGTAGCTTTGCAATAGTTGTGGAGCTAGGTCAAAGACTAAGTTGTCTTATAGGAATATGTTCTGAGCCTCCCAGGCCTCGATTTTCGCTCTAGTGAAAATGTGTGAGCGAGAGGATGAGCCTTCCTTTGCCACCCCATTAATTTTGTCCTCTCGTGCCTTGTCCCCTTTGCTCCTTCCCTTAGCCATACCTGCAATGTAATAAGCTCTTTCCATAGACTCTCCTTCTACCAACCTTCGTCCATAGTCCCTAATCCCCAAACCTTCTCCCCTTGCTAGTTGAAAATACTAGGTCCAACACTCCCAAT
>JZKD02S1022286.1:392579-407629 GCA_000966675.3 Picea glauca | reverse complement strand
AAATTAACACATACCTAACCAATTATGAGTGAGGTCTACCTTCCATCATCTCATGGAATTTTCACTGACATGACCTAATGACCAAAGAGTAAAAATTTGACACGTGTTAACAAATTGAGTTAAACCTAAGTATGGTAACAAATTGAGTTCTACCATACACTTATTTAATTGAAGCTTGACATTGTGAGAATCTACAACCATGATTGTGGAAAGACCACACAAGGCGAACTTAGATGATGATGACTTCGATAACCTTTCCTACACTGTAAATTTTAACTACCATTCAACATACAAGAAAAAGACTCGTCAAAGCTTTCTAGTTTTGACATCTACGTCTAAGAATGGTTAATTTACATTTAAGGCGTGTATTTTAAAGCTATTTAATTAAAGAATTAGTTATTTAGTAGATGGTTTTATGCTTTTTATGCTTATTAATTGTTATTAATTTTAAAGGAAGTAAATGATATTAGTGTATTTTTGAAATGGTAGTTTGGAATGTTGAGACATGGAAAGAAGGAGTTTGTTGGATCTTTATTATATAGTTGTGATTAAAGTATGAGTTCATCATCAAGCTAGTTGTGTAGTTGTAAACAAAAATCTTGTCTTTTTAGACTTCGTAGTTGAGGACTCGAGTTGCATTAGCAATGTGTAAATGTGAATGTGATTGGTAGAATGGAAGGTGGGACTAATAGGGTAGTGGTGGCTAATTGTTATGTAGTCAAACAAAGGAAATAGAGAGATTACTGCATGGACACTCTAGAAAAACAAAGTCTCACTCTTTAATGTAGGCATGCAACTTGTGGGAAAAACAAGTCAACTTATCTTATAAATCCATTGATGTCACTAGAATTATCAACCCATTTAAAACAAAACTAGTGTACAACAAGGAACAACGAGTTTACATTTAACACAACTAAGGTACAATAAGGAACAATTTTGCATGGTATATTTTTTATTTACTAACCATTGTGTTTCTCAAGGTGTGACGTTTATATATGGCATGCATGATCTTCATGTCTTAAAGCTTCAAGCCAGTGAAAAGAAAATTTATGTTTACATGATTTGATCATCAATTTGGTGGCTCAACATAAGATAAATGAATGAGATTATTTTCTTATATAGATAAAGGATGAGCTTTGCTTGGATAAACAAATTGTGGAAGAAAAACTAGATTGTTTGATTGAAACGTTGTGGCTTTCTTTAAAGTTATTGTTCTTATCTCATGCAAATTCCCCTTTGTGGTTTTGTGATTGGTTGGTTGAAACGATCAAAGAATCGTCTTTAGAAGAAGAGCAGAGCAAGGCATCATTAGGAATTTGTGGTTGTGTTTATCATGTCAAAGATCGTGAGTAGAATAAGTGATAGTTGGGATCTTACGAAGCATTAGTGGGGTTTGAAGGTCTAGAGAGATGGGTACAAGCAACATCCAACAGGGGATTTGAACTAGACCCAAGGCATTTGTTGCTTGGTTGTGGAATCAATCCACTAAAAATTCCAAGAATTAAGAAAATCGTAGATTTGGATTGAAAATACCTAGAATTGGGTTGGCATTGGTGAGGATCAAAATGTTGATAGTCTATATGAAAACAATGCCAAAGTGATGGGTTCAAATCACATGGAGAGATTCTTGGGTATGTCATTTTCAATGTTATTTGATGTGGGTGATATGAAATAGCTATGGAAAGAGGATGTGTGGTTGGTTGACATGAAAGAAGTTGATCACATTGTCAACGACAGATTCAAGATGTATAACCAACAATAATTGGTTGGTGTATTGAAAAGAGGAGTTGGGACGCAATTTCCATATCAATTAAACTCATACTACAAGGGTAGGTGGATGAGTACATTGTTAAGACAAGTGATATTGATAAAAGATTTCATGAACAACATTTTTTAGGGACCCAATATCCCTTTTTTTGTTAAAGGAAATTTGTGTATTTTATTTGGACAATAAACCTTTGGGAAAATCTTGTCTCCACCCCATGCAATTATAGTAGCTATGAGTGAAGTTGTTGGTACTAAGCCATCACCAATTACATTAATTCCAACCAACATTGCTTACAAGGTAACATAGGAGTGCACAAATCAATATAATCGACCTATTTAACAAGGCTGGTTCGCATCCAAATGTCCAAAGGCTATAACCATAACCACAACTAGTAAACTCCATATAAAGAGGAGCATTCCTATCAAAAATTAAAACTAAATCTTGATCACAACAACCGCTCCAAGTTATCATTAAACCACAATTCAACAACATATTCTCAACATAAATATACGTATTTCACAACAATTAATTTTTTTTATTTTTTTTTCTTTCATATAAGAGACAAATATTAAACAAACAACTATATTATTATAAATTTTTATATGGTTTTTAGAATTTTTATAGTGTTCTCAACAAATGTGGTCATGCCTTTGTAATCACAGAGGGGAACAAGGTATGTTACCTTTGTGCATCCATTTTTTCCTTCAATCCATTCTACTTGTTTATCCAAGGATAACAAAGTTATCAATGTAGAGGAAAGTTGGCACACACATCAAAAATTCAAAATCATTTGAGATGGATAAGCTTAGAAACCCGTTTGAGACTTTGAATGGGCTCAATAATTTTATGGCCCAATAGGAACAAAGAGCTAGGGATACTTACCCTTGCAAATGCAACCATCAAATGGAAAGATCTATGGTTATATATGGAAGTTGGGACAATGCCTCTGGGAGAAGAATGAACACGTTAGCTAGCTACATGTTGGGTTTGGAAGAGTATAATTAGCCTTCTAAAACACATCTATATGACCATCAAAAACTAGAATTAAAACCACTCTAAACATAAAGAGGAAGAATTTAAGTGAAAAATCCTCATTAATTTGAATATCATTTTGAAAATTGTAGTAAATGATATTTGCAAACATTGTTGTCAATCCATATCCTTCTATTAATCTAAAGATGCCAATTCATGTCCTTCTATTAATCTAAAGATCATAGAAAATGATAATTGTTAAATTTTTTTTTCTTTCATTTTAATGGTACATTATTGGTTCAAGTATGTCTTCTTAATAATTGTTAAGTATTAATGTGAAGCCAAAATTTTTTTTTGAAACTCGGAAAGAATTGTATTAGTCAAAAAGAAGTTGTAGTAGAGCTAAACAACACTTATACGTCATTCTTAAGAGCTTTAGAAATGACTAAGCATAATATATTTTTATCGAAAAGAATTTGCTTACATAAGATATTGGAACTTTTCGTATTACTTTCTTGAATCCATGGATAAACTCTCATAAACTAGTTACAAAGAAAAACGCAAAAAACAATGCATAATTAACATAGAAGAAACACCCATGTTGAATATTCATTTCTATTTCATGTGTTCTCTGGTCTTGGTTAGATTTTCTTCACCAACTTGAAAGGGGGGAGAGGGATTTGATGCCTTCTTAAGAACTTCGACAAAGAATTTAGAAGGCTTAGGTTGAACCTGCACTTCTGGTTCCACCTCTTTTTTCACTTCCTAAGATGAATCCATTTCTTCTTCCTCTAATTCATTTACTTCCTTGTTTTCCTCCTCGACCTCTTTTAAGTATTCTTTGTTTTCCTCTTCATCAATCTCCTCTTCTTCTTGTGCATTGGGATCTGAATCTTCAAGGGATGGATTGAAGACATTATTTGGGTGAGTTGAATCATTAAGATCCGCTACTTGCTCCTCTTCGACCTCCTTCTCTATATTTTTTGGATTTACTATTTCCTCTACATTTTTTGGATTTACTTTTTCATCTACATTTATTTTATTTTATTTTTCGTCTAGATTCAAGAGTACTTCATATTTGTTTATGCTTGAAGAAGGTGGGCCTTCTTGTGATGGCTTTGGATTGGATGGACCTTTTTGCTGGAAATTCCTTTCTCTATTCAAGATCGTCTTGAACTCTAGTTCCTTCCTTGACTGCTACTTTACCTGCTGCATTGAAGAAGGTTGTTATGCTTGAATATTTTAGTAGTTTTTAGCAAAATTTCCACAGGCATGACATGCCATGCATTTAAATGAAATATGCTTGTTAGTGACTCCACCCATCGAGATTTATTTGTAGGGCTTCAGTGAGCCCACTCTCTAGATCAACCTCCACACATATTCTTGCATAGGAATATAAATTCCCTTTTGGATCTGCACGATCAATGTAACAACCCAATTTATTCTCAATCACTCTAAGTGAGCTATCATCCTAGAAAATTAGTGGGAGGAGAGATAGTCTCACCCAAATAGGAGTTGTAGTAATTTCCTGTTTGGGTTGAAATCTAAGGTCCATGGAGACAAGTACATTCCCTTGTAACCCATGAAGTACAACCCCGATCTAAATATTAGATTGTGTGCTTCCTTAATTCAAAAAGGAAAGATAATTTACCCTCGTTTAGAGGCAAATGAAAAAACCTGACTATTAATTTTTGGAGCCCAATGTTTTGCTACTCATATGTCCATAGATTTTAGATTGGTCCATAGGCCTATAAACTTACCAACAAAATCCCTCTCAAACAGAATGGGGTATTTATTTCTTGGCTCTAAGGACAAGAGATCTAGGTGGGGAATGACATCCAACCTTTTAACAAAGTGAAGTTGTTGTGGTTGGGATGATTGCTTGGTGTTAGGGTCCAAAATAACTTAGATTCATTGCAAGATTCACCTATGATTGAACCTCAAGAGGAAAGAAACCAAATAGATAAGAAATTCCACCCAAAAAACAACATATCAACGAAAATACAACTCCAACTAGCGCACAGGCGTAGAGACTAGCATGTTTTCTCACCCACGACATTTGTTCAACAATGGGTGGATTATGGAAGGCATTGGTTGGGGAAACCAAATCTAGATAGTTTGAGGTCAGGGACGCCAAATGCCTATGCAGAGCCTCAATCTTCTTCCACCAAAATGATTTGTAGTCGACGTGTGTCAGTGACTACTCTCGACGTCTCCTAATTATAGAGGTGAAGAAACAATGACTAGGGAAACCCTAGCTGATGTGGAAGCTTGACCTTCGCTTCCATTTTTTACTAGTTTACAATTAGATTGAAATCTATTTCAATGTGAAACAAAATTTCATCATATGATATGTTATTATATTAATGGTTTATAATATATTATATGAATAATAATTATAAATAGAAAATATGACATAAAGATACTAAGGGACGAGAGTTTCTAGTGAAGGAAGAAGATACAGTGAATTATTCTATAGATCCACTAAAGGCCTCGGTAGTGGATTCTATTTTTATCTCTCAAGAAGAAGTTTTAAGGAAATGGGAGGGAATAAGTAATGATGCACTTTGTTGTGAGGGGGATGGGTTCTATGAAAGCCCAAGGGCTAGCACTGTATTATGAGAGGAAGAGATAGAAGGTTGTGGGGGAATCCAAATTTCATTTATCCAAAGTTTGGAAGCTCGAGGTTTGGAAGCCCTATTGAATAAATATCGTCTCATCAAGGAGGATGACGATAGAATCATCTTCAAATAAGGGATTCTGCCAAACAATAAATTTACTCAAAGATCTTGGAAGCATTATGGGAATTTTAAGGTAAAAAATGGGCCTAAAAAAATGTACTGTCAAAATTAACTTTAAAAGAACCAATAGGATTCAAGATGATGATGTCAACCATAAGGGTAAATATTTTTGGAGGGAAAGGAAGAAAATTGCTCTTTTTCATCGTATTTTCTACTTATATCCTGATAGTTTTACTCAAATTTCAATTGTAAGCACTCATTGGATGCAAAATTAAATTTTTCATCCAATGAGTACCCACTATGCATACTTTTGATAGACCCACAGTGAGATAAACTGAAAATACATGAAAAAAAGCGTGTTTCAAAAACCATGTTTTTTCATGTATTTCCATTTTATCTCATTGTGGGTCTATCAAAAGTATGTAGAGTGTGAAACACACTTTTTTCATGTATTTCCAGTTTATCTCATTGTGGATTTATCAAAAGTATGCATATTGAGTACTCGTTGGATGAAAAAATTAATTTTGCATCCAACGAGTGCCTACAATTGGAATTTGATTAAACATTTAAGGAGACAAGTCAAACATATGATTAAAAATTGTAGTTTTCTTTCTTTCCCTTTGAAAATTCATAACTCTTATTTTATTATTTTAATTATTATTTACTATTTTCCTTAGGAGGCCCATTTTAGACCTCAAATTTCCCCTAATTCCATCTAGCATTATTACAATACTAGGAAGACATCATGAGAAGATAATGCCACTGCATCTATCAAAATGTAACAATATCAACGATGGTTCGATATGAGCATCTCAAGAAATCATTATCAAAGGTGGGAGATCAACTGAGAATTTCCACCTTGTAAGACTCTTCCTCCAAGCCATTTGCATTCTAATTTAGGAAGCTCTAGATGTGGGCTAGCTCACAAGGACAAGGCTCTTCTAACTCGAGCACTATAAAGGTGTGGCTTAGGTAGCTTCCATCCATATGTTGATAATCCAAAGGAACACAAGCAATGTGTTAAGGATAGTTTTGGTAATTTATACTTGGAACTCCTTTTTATTGTAACTCTTTAGCATATGGTTTTCATATTTTGTTGGTAAAGGAACTAGTAGGAGGTGATTTGAAGGAGGAATTAACATATAGTAACTTCTAAACCAAAAGGGAAGAATAGAAGTTGTGTCAAACTACTGAAAGAAAAGATGAAGTTCATCCCAAGAAAGGATGTGGTGGTTAGGCACATAGGGATTTAGCTAGAGACAACGCTAATCAAGATGTTTCATGGAAGAACAATCTCAAACAAAACTCCCTTTGTTTTGGTAAAAAATGTATGGAAACAACAATTAGGGTATGCTCCTAGCTTCCACATTCTAGGAAAAGGGTGGATGGCCTTCATCTTTAGAAATGGAAGTTATAGGACTTTATAGAGAAGGACCACTATTATTGGGATAGAGCTATCCTAGATTTGAATAAGTGGCATACATGTTTGATCTATTAAAATAAGTGTAACACCCCACATTTTGGCATTAGGAAGCTAGAACTATATTATGGATTATTTGAGTATTTCATTTGGTAAGTATCTATTAGATTCAACTAGATTGATAAAGACATTTTTTAAGTGGATGTCTAGACCTATTTATGTGTTGACAATATATGATTTTTCCATTGTATGTTTATGATGACTATAGTTACATGATTCCATTTGAAGATGTAATTAAAATGTTAAATTTCAATATATGGATAACAATTCAAATTTATTTTGTGAATGTATAATAGCTATGAGGCATGATGTAAATAAACATACACTGCTTATTTGAACACCAATACATAATGTGTATTATCACATGGAATTTGTTATATATATGCAGGGATATCAATTGTYGGTGAGCTARCTTACACGTTAATAGGYTATGYAATAGCCAAATAGTTGYAGTGTTGAGGTAACCTGGATGTTTTAGACATAAGTAAGATAGTGGTATAYTATATGTTTTACTTATGATTTAATTTAKGATTTTAAACACTATTATGATTTGTGGGTAAGTGTGGTTTTAACARGACACACAAMTTTCCAAAGTGGTTATTTGATAATGTGGCTTTRAGAACAATAATTTCATAGTATGGATTGTTGTTAGGGTGTTGACTCTAGTTCTATCAAGAGAGGTAGARGTGTTTCCCATCRTGTATCCTTCRAAACCTAGAATCCYGAGAGGGTTKTATTATCYACACTCCCCTATAGATGTTCTTATGATATTTACACACTTAGGAGTTAGCTAAGATCAACTTTGTCTARTGTGTCTTTAGGTAAAGTGTGTTTCTTTAGTGTGAATTTGTAATAKTAAATCTAACAATCAAAATTRTGTTTTAAGTGATCCATGGGTCATATTCTCCTCRAYACTAATGACTATATTGATATGTGGCTTARCACCCACTTGGTCCATGATCTCTATTTAAAAATCATGGATGGTCATTTGTTGATGATCAATTGTGAGAAACTCATATKTAAGTTRTTKTYTTTTTGTATTAATATATTGCCTCAAGTGRTCGCATTGGTTGGTGTTGTGGACTATTTCCTTCTTTAAGTSTTTTAATCACATGATACATTGRTGTATTGATCTTTGATCTAYTTGTGTGAGTGGTTTCCTTAATGTGTTCAACCTATGTGGATGTACCCTATTTATTGAACATGGTATTAAAGCCTCCATGAAGACCMGRTCTCGTTGTTGATCAAGATCTTGAACYGTTGTCACTACATACATCGAAGAAATTTTGGATTCTGTTATTTTTGGGCATTTTGGGGCCGAGAGAACTATTCCAATTTGTTTGAAGTGTTGTTTTTAGTTGGAAACSATTATCATTTCACTTGAAAAAGTTTMTTTTTTCCCAAGATAAGACCATTTTTATCAAATCCAAAGGTATACAATTTCATTACGATTTTTAAAATCTTTTTCATTTAGTTTTAATCTTTTAGTTTGTTTTTATTTATGGTTTGCTTCCTTCCTAGTTTGTGTATGCTCTTCTCGATGCACCTTGTGTCATCTCAACAAATCAAAATAACACGAAAAGTGTTTTCTTTTCTGCATAGGACCTTTTCCTTGTGCTTTCTATGATATTGACAAATCATAAACATAGAGAAAACTTGCATTTTTCAGGCAGACTAACCGAGATCTAACCTCGAACTTTTAAAGTTTTGGATTTGTTTCTTTGAAAATTTTGGTTGTTTTTGTATACAAATGTATTGAAGTTTTTTTGCTGGAAAAAACAAAGGTTTTGGGAGTAAGCACACACTTCAAGGAAAAGAGTTAAAAAAAAACTTATCTTTCCCAACATTTGTTATATATTTTCTATTAACTCATTTCGTTAATTTATTAAATTAGAAGTCTTGAGTTCAAGTCATTTTAGTCCCAAGGGATAGCTCAGTTGGCAAGAAGTGCACACACTCTCCTAGTTTAGGGAGAGGTCACGGGTTCGAGCCTAGATATGAGTCCCTGGGGCTGCTGCTTTCCACTCCCATATCATCCACTATGTGGGGAAGTATCGGGGTGGGTTCCTAGCGGATTAATTTCTCATCTAAAAAAAAAAAAAAAGGGTTATTTTTTGAAAAAAAATCATGCAACTTTAAGTTATCACATAACTTTATTGTAAATTTCATTTCACTTAAATTATAAAAGTGAATCACTCATAAAGTAACTTCAATTTTTTTTTAAACTTACTTATTTCATGCAACTTTAATTTGTAAAGTAACTTCACGGTAAAAGTGAATCTCATGGATGATTTCAGGGGCTAAATTTCGCTCATGGGCTAATTTTCCATGGTTTTTGACAAAAAAAGATTCGCTATTCTAAAAATGATTCGCCCAAATTCTATAGGATAAAATTATTTACCGTAAAAATCGCCAAAATTTTATACAAACTATATAGAATCCTTAGAAATTTGAATATTTTTATAAAAATATCGCCAAACATTTATAGTTGGCATATGAAGGATCAATAATATTTGCCAATGTTTCTGTATTTTAAAATAAATTTCCATCCTCAAAATCATCCCTGAAAGTGATTTTCACTTATTTTATAAAAGTGGCTCACTTACATTATAAAAATATCTTATTTGTAAAAATGAGCTTATAGGGAAAGTTATAGAAGAAATGAGTTTTTTTCACTCAACAACCTCATTGTGCACCCATCACCATGTTAATCAACCTCTACTTGCCTTGTGGCACCCTGATTCATCTTTATGGCACCTTGGTTCTTTAGTTCTAGACTCCATTTTCAGTGCCATTTTTTTAAACTGCCTATTTTTTTAGAGTTTTCTATCAGGAAAATCAATCTCTACTTTTGAAATCATATTACCTACATATTATACTATAGCTACTCCAAGTGATCTCCTACTTACTAGTTCAAACTACTTCTCATGGAAATCTAGTATGGAGGATATACTATGAAGTGGAGTACTTTATAAGGTTACCTTAGGAACAAAATTGTCCCTCTTAATGCATTAAATAAAACCAAATGGGACAATAAAAATGATGAAGCATGTGGATTAATAAGAATGTCCATCTCCAATGATCTTTAGTGTCACCTTCAAGGAATTGAGACCCTAGATGTAGCATGGAAAAAGTTGGATACTGTGTTTTGGTAAACATAATGATATTTGATCTCACTGACTCAAAAACCAATTAATTGCTATAAATCCTAGTGATTTCTCTTGCAATGAATATTTTCTATATAAGTTCAAAACACTCAGAATTTTAGTTGAAAAATGTAATATAATCAAGACAATTGGCAAACTTGTATTTGTTATTCTTGCTAAGCTTGGCATTGCCTATTATGTTTTTTTATCTACTTTTCACTCCACCAAAGAAATTATTATTATATAAGGGTCTACTTACAAAATACCCTCTCTTGAAGCTTTTTGTGATTCTTCCATTGAAGAATAAGATAAGTTCTCACATCTTGGAGTGATAAACACTACATGTACATCTAGCAAAGCATTAGTGGTACAACAGAAGGATAAAACCAAGAATCCAAAGAAGAAACATCCTCACAACAACAAACAAAACAAGGGTCCCAAACCCTCTGATCCAATTCCTACTCCCAATGGTGATAAACGAACTAAGAAAAAAAACAAGAAGACTAAGAGACATTGTAATTTTTGTGGAAAAGATGGTCACTTGGAGTCTAAATGTTTCAAGAAGATGGAATCCTTGGAAGCAACAATGAATAAGAAAAACATCAATCTTGATTCTTTTTCTTCTAATTATTCTTCTCATGGAGATGCACTTTCTACTTCTAGTTTTTCCTTTAATGCAACATCTACTTCTTCTTCTAATGAGTGGCTTATTGATTTTGGAGAATCTTAACATATGGTTAAGGATAAAGCCATCTTTTTTGCTCTTAATAAATGTAACACCGAATAAATATTTGTTGGTGATGATAGATCTCTTAGTATTGTAAGCCCGAGAATAGTTAAGCTAGATGATGGTTGTCATTTAATGATGTATTTTGTGTTCCAAGTGTTTCCTGCAACCTTCGATTAGTGCATCAAATCACTCATTCATGTGAAGGAAAAATAATATAAATTTCACCTCACCAAGTTGTAATCAACAATTTAAAAAATTGGAATTAGAATTGTTGATGGTATTAACAATTTCTACAGATTTGACAGATTTGGGTCATTATCTCTTGCATCAATTTCTATTACTCATAGAGATGACTTGAGAAAAATTTAGTATGAGAGGTTTGGTCATATAAAATATTTCCCAATACAACAACTATGCAATCAAAATATGGTGATTGGTCCTCCTCTCATTTCTTGTAGAGATGATGTTTGTTCTAGTTGTGTTCTCAACAAAGATCAACATGACAATTTTGATATACATGGCTCTTAGCATGGATCGACCCCTTACAACTTGATCATAGTCATTTGTGCAGTGTGTTTCTTTTGCTTCTTTCTTTGGCTTCGAGTACTTCTTAACATTCATTGATGACTTCTTCATATGCACTCGGGTTTATTTCTTAAAACTTAAGAATGAAGTTTTAGACATGTTTTTTTCCTACAAGGCCCTTGTAGAAAAACAATCTAGACATCAACTTTAGAAGTTAAGAATAGATAATGGAGGAAAATATGTTAATGACAAATTTACAAATTACTGCACTACATAAGGAATTTACATGCAACATAATATTCCATGTACACCACAACAAAATGGTTTTGCTAAGAGAAAGAATCACACATTAAAGGAAATGGCAAATTATATGATCCGATCTAAGGGATTGAATCCTCATTTTTTGGTGGAATCCATTAGTTGTGCAAATTACATAGTAAATCACATTCCCACAAAGGATTTAAAAGATATAACACCGGAAGAATTATGGAGCAAGATTAACCCAAATGTAAGCCACTTTCATGTGTTTGGCAGTGAGGCATGGGCTCACATTCCTAATGAGAAAAGGAAAGCATTATAGCCTAAGAGTGAGAAGTCCATTTTTGTTGGTTATTCCAAAGATTTAAAAGGTTATAAACTTCTTCAACCTAAATCCAATGAAATGGTTATTAGGAGATATGCTAATTTTGATGAAGGTATCTCATCTTGCGAGCCTAATTCGACATTTGTGACTCATCTTCGATGATCGTGCCATCTTCTATTCCCAAATTTTCTACTAGTGCTCCTATTCTAGTTTCTTCTTTAAATGACAACAATGAGGATGGAACAACACCTCCACTTGATCGCATTCCTCTAGTTGATTCCATTGAACATGAATGTACACTAGAACCAAAACCTCCTAGATCATTCCATACAATAGAAGAAGTGGTTGGTGACCTTATCGGTGATCCTTCAAATCGACTTCATAAATGTTCATAGATCCAACAAACCTCCTCTATTTTGGCTCAAGTTTTAGAGACTCTTGATAAAAAAAACATTCATAGAAGCTTCTAGCCATCTAAATTGGGATGTAACAATGATTGAAGAATATTATTCCTTAATGGAAAATCATACTTGGGATCTCGTACCTCTTTTGAAAGGAAAAAAACTTGTTAGATGTAAATGGGTGTATAGAAATAAGTATGCACTAGATGGAAGTGTTGAAATACATAAGACCTAGTTTGTTGCTGAATGATTTTCTCAAGTAGAAGGGACCAAATATAAGGAAACATTTTCCCTCATAGCCAAAATGAATTATTTCTACCTTGTTCTATCCATTTCCACTTCATATAAATGGGAGGTCCATCAAATGGATATTAAATCTCCCTTCTTGCATAGATATTTGCAAGAATAAATTTGCATGGAACAACCTCCTAGCTATATTCAAAATGTCTCTATCCTTGTTCTTCGCCTTAAGAAATCTCTCTATGGCCTTAAGCAATATCCTCAAGATTTGTATGCTAAAATGGATAGCTTTCTTCTTAACACCATCTTTGCTAAATGTCATTTTGACCCCAATGTCTATACCAAGAAAGTCAGTAACCATCTCATAATACTTTTTCTTTATGTTGATGACATTACTCTCACTGGTAGTGACCCCAAATTTTTAACCACTGTGAAATCAAACCTTAAGAAGAAATTTTAAATGACAAACTTACGACATTTGCACTATCTTATTGGCCTCAAAGTATTGCAAAGTTGGGAAGGAATTTCCCTCTCCCAGTTGAAGTATGCATGTGACCTTATTCACTACTTTCATGAAATATTATAAATCAACCTCATCTTCTTTCCAGCCTGGATTCAACTTTTTTACCACCCATACTATGTCTGAAGTAAATACCACTCTATACTACTAGTTAGTTGATAGTATTTTGTATTTGACTCATACCCATTATGATATTTCCTTTGTTGTTGGTCTTGTTTCCCGATATATGAAAACACCCCATGAGAGCCATTGGAAAGAAGAAAAAAAGATACAACAATATATTCAAGACCTACAATTTAATTTGGGATATATTACAATTTATAGGGGAATCCTTTCTTGGTTGGTTTTGTCTGATCATCATTGGGTTGACGACCTTGGTGATTGGAAGTCTATCGTAGGTTATGATTTCAGTCTAAGTTTGGGACCTATCACTTGGGCTTGTAAGAAGCAACAAGTCCTTGATCTTTCTTTTGCAAAAGCAGATTATTGATTAATAGTTAATGCAAGTCAAGAAGCCTTGTGGTTGAAATATAGATCCTTTCAATGTTTGTCTTCCAACAACACCATCCAACCACACTTCGGTGTGACAATTAGAGTTCCATCAAAATCTCCAAAGATCCAGTTCAACATTAGTGAAACAAACACATTGAACTACACATGTACTTCATCATAAATCTTATTCAGGATCACATTCTTGAAGTGCTCTTTTTCCTATGGATGATCAAGTCACAAACATTTTCACGAAGTCTCTTTCAAAAGAAAAGTCATTCAAACTTTGATCTATCTTAGGAGTTTAAGAAGTCACCATTAAGGGAGCATGGGATCTAATGCCTCCTTCTTTCTCCTATTGTGTCACCTTTGTAAATCATTCAACCCTATCCCAAGTTGTTCTTAAGGGGGTGTGTTAGGATATTTAGACACTTAGGAGTTAGTTAATATCAATTTGGCCTAATGTGTCTCTAGGTAAAGTGTGTTTCTTTAGTTTTCATTGTGATTATATAATCACATGGTCACGATTATGTTCTAGACATAAAGTGATCAGATGTTTCATCTTCTCCTCAATATTAATGGCTATATTGATCCATAGCTTAACATCTGATTAGTCAATGATCCATATTTAAAGAGCATGGAGGGGTCATTTGTTGATGATTGATTGTGACAAAATCATATGTAAATTATTTTCCTTTTGCATTAATATATTTCTTCAAGTGGTCGTGTTGGCTGGGGTTGTGGACCATTTCCATCCTTAAGGGTTTTAACCACATAATACATTGATGTAGTGATATTTGATATGTTTGTGTGAGAAAATTATTTAAGGTGTTTGACCTGTGTGGATATACCTCATTTATCAAACACACATGTGTAATGATGATTTTTGGTTGCATGTTGGAGAAGTTAAGTTTACATTAGGGTTATATTTGGAGTTAGGTCAATTTAGCCAATGCTACAACATATTGCAGCAGAGGAAGAGATCGAAGATGGAAGACAAAAGTAGTGGTGATTAGGTGTTCTTGGGTGATTCTAATTTTGTCGAGATCCTAATAGGAACTAGTTGTTTCATCCTTTAATTCTATGGAATTGTAATTAGATTCCTTACCATGCTTAAAATGTTCACCTAGTTCATTTCAGATAAATGTTGTGTGATTATCCATGTAGGATGTCTATTGAATCATTTTGAATTTACTAATGAATGTATCAAATAATGTGTTATTTGAATTACTGACATGCATGCGTGATTGTGGACATAGGAAAATTGTGCATTAGAATAATTAACTCTTATGTTTATTAGTACACACACAAGATATGTGTATGTTGGCTACGTAACCATACCTAGTGTTGGATTACTGAGAGGGGGGGTGAATCAGTAATAGAGCAATTTAACCATATAATCCAAGTGTTATATCAATGAAGCATTATTATCCAATAACTGCAGAGTAAATAAGC